>OY735223.1:8385457-8492957 GCA_963457665.1 Thysanoteuthis rhombus
GAAGGGAACAATGAATGAGACTTTTCTCACCTTTTATGGGACCACTAAAATACAGCTGGACACAAAATAGGGCCGGATTTTGCATAAACGTGCATTGTAAATTGACCCCCACTAAAAATCTGTTTTGAGGGAGGGCAATTTTTGACAAAAAAAAAAAGCAGAAACAAAAGCGTTTTTTCTAGATATAATAAGGAGTAAATGTTCGACTATTCTATCTCCATCGGCGTGGCCTGTACGTGTGATACATACATAGATTGCTAACAGACCAATCAGCCAGTCAGCCAGAACACCGAAGAAACTTATGTTGACAGTTTTAGTGACAGTTCTGTTTGACGGTTTCTAACAACCCCCCCATATATATATATATATATATATATATATATATATATATATATATATATATATATATATATATATATCTGTGTGTGTGTGTGTGTGTGCGTGTGTGTGCATGTGCGTGCACGTGCATGTGTGTGTCCGTGCGTGTGCGTGTATAAAACATTAAGAGAGGCATACAAAAGACGCAACTGAAATAATGATCACTATTTATGTTACTGGTGAATAGATTGATGAAGAGTACCATTATCGTAATTATAATATTGTTTTTACAACAGTTTGTTAGTCTTCTCTTCTTCTCTGGGTGCCATCAATTTCCATAAATGATTTTAACATTTTTAGGAAACACGCGTCGGTATTTTTCCATTTCATTTATCTTCTGCTTATAACTTTTGACGATGAGTCAGTAACCAACGTTTGGCAATTTGTTCTCTGATGTCCACCCATTTTGTATTTAGAAATTCATTTATTATGCAAATAAAAGACTCCCACTTGCTGGAGATTCTCTCTTTCTCTTTTCCGACTCGTGTGTCGCTCGAAGTGTTGATGAAAGAAATTATTTTCTTTGTTTTCTCTGCTTTCTCTTGCTCTGGTCCCTTCCCTTGATCGTCCTGAACAACTTTTTGTTGTTTGACGGGGGACGCGTGGGAACAGTGTTCCCTTACTTTGTTTGGGAGGAGGCGGGGAGAAACGACGTTCCCCCACTATTAGTCGAAATTGTGCTTCTAAAATTTTTCGGGGTTGGGAGTTGAAGCACGTATTTGTTTCCTCAGCTTATTGTCAGAATTACTAGCCGGGTGGGTGAGCCTGTTGTTCACCACTCAAATTCTCAAATTTTGGAATCAAACCGGAGATAGCCTTTTCTAATTTCTATCATGATTTCTGGACGCTACTTGCTTCTTAACACAGCCGCCGCCGGAAAACGGACTTCGTATAAATAACACAAATGAAATGAGGATTTGATAATCATTTTTACAGATATCCAAAACTCAGTTAATCCTATACTGGCAAATGTTATCCAGCAGTAAATAGATTTACAACCGCCAGTAATTATTAGAATACCCTGTGGTGCAGCTGGGAGGTAATCGCAGCGGCCCACGGAGCAGCAGCGAACACTTCGGAAATCCCTGTCCTAATCAATGCAATTCATATTCCAATGTTGTTACAGATTAAATGCAGTCAGTCTTAGGGGTAGATTGAAAATATATATTATGTAAGTTTATAATATATAACTCAAAAAGCGAAGGTGAGGCTACTTGATAAGTAGATATGGAAAGAGAAATGAAGTTTTAAAGAAACCTCCTTATTCAATCTAAAAGTTATTTGTTCCTTTATAAAAGTCCTATTATTTTAAAAAGGAATGATTACGCAACATTTTGAAAAAAAGAATTGCCTACATGCGATATTCAGAACTACAGTTTATTATACTTTGATTTTTTCTTTGGTGGAAGTCAACTTGCGTGACTTCAAAATAAGGTGCAGTATATTATAAGCTTCTAAAACTTCTAGCACGAAAAATATGAAAAAATAGATTTTATAATTTTTGGATTTCAATTAATTTTCTTGTAAATTTATCCCAGATTAATAAAGTTAATAAAGAAGATATTTCCGGTTGGTAATTATGTATATATCATCGATTAGGTACACATGGACCATTATCAATTGCACCCATTCCCGGCTAGGCAGACCTGTCGAAGCTTAATTTACCTAGCTACCTAGGGCCTGGCTCAACTTCGGTGATCTTAAAAGGACCAATATATCCAACGTAATTTGGCCGTAACCTAAGGCGTGCAATCTACCACTGGGCCATGGTGATCAGCTGTTTGTCCAGTGGTAATTCACAGGATTGTTTGATGGTGCAATTAGCGCAACGACCAGTGGGTTATTTTGATGACTGGACATTCCAGAATCTACATCCGCTTTGCTCAGCCATGGGCACTGAAATGGACGTTCCCTTGTCTGAAGAGAGAGGGGGGGGGGTAATCTTTGAGCTTGAACGTAAATTTAGAGTTTTCAGTATCGCCAAGATTTTTTCATGACGTCCGATATTTTTTTTTTTAGAAAACAGTTTCATTTTCATCCGAAAAAAAGCGTACGAAAATTTCAAATGAATTGTGAATATCTCAAGACGATCCAGAATTTAATCTGAGAACCTACTCAAAGGATCACACAAATATGTTTCAGGCATTTTTTTATTGTAGTCAAATATTGCCATTTCTGAAACAAATCACCCATTTAGTTGTATGGTAAGTGAAAAAGATAAAATTCCAATGTAGCGATGAAGATTGCTCATTGACTGAAAAGCAGACTAATTGAAAGGAGGAAAATTCCCAGTTTTTTCTTACCACCATTTGTGGCATTGAATTTCCAAACATTCGTCCTCTGACCCAATGACGTTGTTGTTATTTAAAGAAATATCGATTGGGTTCGGCGAATAATTTTCTTTCTGTTTTTATCTGAAGATGGCATAACAATCGTTTAGTTTTTACTAACTTCATTAAAAAGAGTTGGATTTTTTTTTATTTTATAGCACCAACTATTGTATCAGCGTAATTCTTTTGGGAAGAATCGTCAAAACGGGGATATTCGTTTCATCAATTCTTATAAAGATGAGTGATAACAACATTTTCAGTATACTATGCCTTTTTATGTTAAGAAAGGTAAAAAGATCAGTGCAGTTGATGGAGAGGATACTGTGAATTAGTGAACAAGTCAAATGTGGTTTGCGAAGTTTCGTGTTGGAGATTCCTTGATAAACACTGCTCCACGGTGGAGTAGAGCAAATGAGGTTCATTATCAAATCAGATTATAAGAATGTTGTATAACACGAATGTTGTGTAACCAAAATATCCAAATAAAGTGTTGAAAATCATTTGGACCAGTTTGATTATATTTATTGATTTTATGTGTGACTTCCACATAAATGAAGCGAAAAGGGTTTAATATTGAGATATCCTGGCGACAAAAGGTATTTACTTCAGAACAACAACACAAGCGATCCCAAGGCAAACGAAATGGACCATCAACACCAAAAGCTGGTTTTCACTCTGATAAGTTGATACTGTGCATATGGTGTTATCAGAAAGGAGCCCTCTATTTCTAGACTACCAAACGATCCTTATTCGAACAAGTACTGCTCCCAATTAGATTAATTGAATACAACAATGAACGAAGATCATCCGTCTGGAATTAATTAATATAAATGGTGTAATACTAGACAGCATCTTTCTTTGCAGGGACGTAGTTAACGGATAGGAAGGTTTATTTGAAAACGGGGATATGGCCTCCAAAAGTTTCATAACTTATAGTTTACTTACCGCATTTCTACTGACGTACAATAAGCAGGATATATTTCTAAAAACAGGAATTGTATGAATAATAATTTTGCCTTTGGAAATGTTTTTCAACAATTAAGCGAAAGTGCGTGTTTATTTATTGCAGATTTCCCCTTTTTATCAAATCTCACTGAATGCTGAAGGGGGACCTCAAAGAGCCAAGACCCCGGCCGCCCAAATCTCTAAATATCTGTAGGTACGCCACCGTTTCTTCGGTGATCAGGCAAAAATAATTTCAGCTTGTCTGAGAAGTTTTCGCTCATCGGCCATATGCTCTCCATATTGCATGGTTAGCCTTTTTTTTTCTTACTTTTGCTTGCCTCATATATTTTATACCTTTGGGTTGATCACTGTTGCCCAGTGGCACAGAGTTTGTCTCCAATTCAGTAAGCGGTCGGTTCAATCCATGACCAAGACATACCAAGCTCTTTGAAATGATACTCAATGCTCTCTTTTAAGCACTCAGCAAAAGAGCAGGAATGGGGGGCTCAGTTAAGAAATCTCGCCCAAGACTCACTCGTGATAGGTGCCCTAACGACGCAGTACTTGGAACAGAAAATCCTCTACTGAGTTACGAACTTATTATTTATGATACAATTAACGACCGGTAACATTTGAATTAAGAAGTCTTTCGAACAAATAGAAATTACGTGTGGAAAGAGTTCTAGTTAGTCCCTCAATAGAAACTGTCTCGTGACCAATGTCGTTTGACAGCATGCTGTGTTGGGGGTCATCAGTGAAAGAAAAAAAATGAAAAGAGGGGTGATCAATGAATGGGTTTCTTCGCTTGCCTTTTGCTGTGCAGTAATCACAAATAAGTCTTAATAAAAAAAACAAAAAAAACAAAAAAAACAAAAAACAAAAAACAAGCGTGAATGCTGCCAGACCTAAACAAAGGGATCAATTTAGCATAAACTTACAGAGCAAATTAACATTCTACATCACACACAAAAAACATCCATCAGAAAGTTTGAAAAACAAACAAACAAAAAATCATGGTAAGAGGTAAATGTTTAAATTTTCAACTCTACCTCCCAGCATCATACATGCATGCATACATATCCATTTAGCTAGACCAACCTAGAAACTGGAGAAACCAATGTTGACAGAAAAAACAAGGATGCAACCGTTTTGGGTGGATGTAACCAACTCATGATCGATATAGTAAAGCTTCGACGGACCTAGCAAGCCGAAAGCGAATAGGAATAATTGCTCAAGCATAACAAGGGAGAGTGAAACGGAAAGGCAAGAGGATGACTTCGCAGTAGTTGAGTCGAGGGCATGGCATTGAAATGCTCGAGTCCCAAGGCTACCCATCCAGCCATCACCCATCATCTCTATCTCACCCCTGACACCATGCCGTACAAAACAGATAAAATAAAACGAACGATCAGCAGACCATTCAATTATCGACTTCTGTGACATTTTGACATTGAATTGTGATAATGGAGAGATTTATATTTTTGCTCAAATGAACAAATTCAACTATTTCAGAGACAGTAAAGAAAGATGCAGTTTATTGAATATTCTATATTTTCTGTGAGCTACATTAAATCGATCATATTCAGAACCCGAATGACTATCAAAACAATAACTACTGAAGACATTGATCTAGAATTCGGACCTAGCTGGTTATGTCAATTTTGGTTCCAAGCAATTGCTAAGATATCTAAAAACATTATATGTATTCCAAATTCACTTATCATCGACTGCTGCGTAGAAAAGCAAATGGTTTCGCTGTGATTGTAAAACAGAATAAGTTCGAAATAATATTTTGATAATTGCCATTTGTAGAAAAAAGTATGAAATGTCGCTCTATCCAGTTGTCTGTCTCACTATAAAAATCACCTGAACATGAGCACAGTCCAACCAAATGCGTACTCATTGGACCCAGGAAAAGGTTTTAAAGAAAAAAGTTACAATGTAACCATTCATCTCTTTAGGTTTCTATATAATACAACGCAATTTATAATTAATTCTGGCGGATGAGGTATGTCCATTTCTTTATAGATAACTGTCGCGTTGAAGGAGACGAATTGACCGAGAATAAACGAGATGAGAATAAGGGTTGAAAGAAATAATTTGGCCTTTGCATTACCGGCGGTTGTTTTGCTCAATTGTAAGAGCAAATGCAGTTGATGCATCGGTGAGAGATTTGATTCATGCAGCTGCCCAATTTTCTTTAATTGTTCAATTTACGTTGTCTAAATTGAGACGTACAATGACGGGAGATCATTCCAAATAGGTTTCTATATAACATAACGCAATTCATAATTCATATAGGCACATACAAATCTAAGAATAAACGTTTGTATATAATTCTTTAAAAGGTAAAAAATGGAGGGAAACTTTTTCCCCTGTAGAGATCAAAGTGAAGAGAAACTTTTTATCCTTTTGGGGTCAAATGTGAATAGAAAATTTAAAAGAATTTTTTATATATATATATATATATATATATATATATATATATATATATATATATATATATATATATATATGTATATATATATATATATATTCAATTTGTTTGAATAGAAGAAAGAAATAGAAATCAGGTTTTATCCGTTGTAGATGTTTAATCACATTGCACTATATTTAATGCAGTGAATAGAACTATCAAAATAAAAAAAAGAATTACAAGGATACATACCTGGTGAATGTTAACATTTCGTGTCTCAGCAACCGGCAAGATATTTTGTTTTTGTATTTATGAGAACAAAATGTCCATTTACATTTGAATAATGAATTTTTCCAATCTGGCCTAATCATTTTTGAGACTTGATGATTCTAATCAATAACTGCTATGTATGCATGCGGACAATCCTCCAGACTTGACCGCCTTTTCCTTGAAATACAAAAAATATATATGCACAGTCTTTATCCTGATTTAACTAAGAGTCTAAAGGATCGTGGATTGTATTATTGGTTAGAATCGTTAGGTTTAAAACAAACAATTAAACCTGATTGGCTTAGGTATTCTAACTAGACCCAAGAAGATTTTACTATTGTTTGTTCTTACCTCCTTATTGAAGAGTGGAGTAAACCAAATTATCTTTTCCTACATCTTTAATTAGTTTTTACATGTTTTTGTTTATTTTTGATTCGATTATAGAATTCTTGTTCAAGTTTTACCAATCCATTGTCTTCAAGTGCATTTTGGCAAGTTAAGCAGTTTTTGAAGACTTTTTTTTCATTTGATGAATTTAATGTTAATCTAGTATCAACTGAATCAGGGACTTGTTTTTGAGAGCTGTTTGGTTATGGTTCAATTGTTCTGGATTCAAGAGTGAAGAAAATGTCTGAAAAGTTAAAAGTTTTGTTTGCATTTACTTCTATTTTTGAATCCATTTCCTTGATTCTTTCGTTGATTGTTTTCCGATTTTGTCACATTTTTGCCAATTGCAATCATTGTGTATAATAAGACTGTTGTTCCTGTATGTTGGATGTACCTGAGAAGTTAGTTGCTTCTGTATATAAAAATATAACCCAGTTAAATCCGATGCCATATGCAACCATTGCAACATCTTGAGTCGATACCATGGCTGTTCATCGTCTTCAAATAGGATTGATTTTCTACATTATTCAATTATTTTATTATCAGAGTCGCTAATGTTAGAACGTTCTGCCATTTCTATGGCGCTATTTCTTCAGTTATAGATGGATAACATTCAATGATGTCAAAGTGTATTAAAGTTACCCTATTTTTACCTTCAATTTTTTAGAACCGATCTATTGCTTGTTGGGTATTAATCCACTGATTAAATATGTAGTAATTTTTATTCTTGTGTAAATCCTTTGATTTTGCTGATTTTCCATACCTCATGTTTTGTTGGATTAATAAGTCTGGCTGTCAGTTTGTTGGTAAAGTCCTTTTTTGTGGTCAACAATCTATCACAGGTTGTTTCACATAAAATGCTTTCTTTCGTATCATAGAGAATAAGGTAAAAAGTGATTATATCTTTTGCAGATGTAATGTAAATAGAGATGTTGAAGGTTTTTGAGGCCTTATCAGCAATGGTGTCTATTCAAGACTAATTTTCGACTCCAAATTAGATCATGATACTGCTTAAGTTGCTGATGACAAAAGCATTTGAAGAGAACAATACAATAATTCGAACTGTTCAACGTTAGTTCAATAATTATCGGTCTAGAAATATAAATACCTATTACGAACCTTGGGGGGAGACCAAAACTGTTCTTAAAGATGAAGAGTTATCAACAGCAGGGGTCAACGTCCAACGGAAAACGGTTCAAGCAATTTTTGGAGACTTCATGACTTCAACAGCGAACATATCACATCATCTCAAGGCAAGAGGAAAGGTTCAAAAGAGTTGAGAGAATGAACCCCACATGAACTGAATGGAATATGCATGGATAGTTTCAGATCCGATACCTCTCAGTTGACCTTGTCCCAGCTTAGAGAATTAGGATTGTATTATAGCATCCTCGATATCCATCTGACATTTTCTGAGTATCATCTTTTCAAGCATTTTGAACATTGTATCAGTAATAAAACGTTCAATAATAAGGAAGCAATAATTTGAGTCTTCAATAAATTTGTAACCACTAAACTCCATACGATTGTATGTATTATCATTGGACGATCGATGGAAAAAAGGTTATTGCTTCAAATAGGTTATATTTTGATTAGATATTTGCTGTTTTTTGTTGTTTATAACATCCTTTATCCTATTACTTGAAAAAGAAAAAAATTCCAAGATATTATAATCATATGGTACGCAGTGAAAATCTCATTATAGCTACAACATTGTTGAAAAAATAGTTGTCTAATCATGTGGTATATTTCCATCAGAAATTCACAAGACAGAAATGTGTCTACTTAGATGAAAAGAAGCAACTGAAAGAGCATTGGTCATAAAAGACACTTAACGCATAGAATATATATTGGCAACCAAAACTGTCACCCAAATTGTCAACATTGGTGTCTTCGATTTTTGAGTTGAACTGACAGTCTGGCTATGTATGTATCACGCGTACAGGCCGCACCAATGGAGCTAAAGGGATGAAAATTTAAATATCTACACCATATTTTGTCTTATAGAAACGATTTTTGGATCTTTGAAAATCCCCCTACATAGGTTTGCGATGTAAGTAGCTTAGTTTCTGTTCGGCAGCATTCACACTTAGTTTGTGAAAATTTGGACTTTTTAGCGATCACTGCCCAACGAAAAGCGAGAGAAGTAACATTAATCGATCATCCCGTTTTCCATTTATTTAATTGATCGCCTCTAACAATGATATTGGTCTCATGACGGTTTCTATTGAGTAGGTAATCCGACCAGTTTGCTTAGTAGTCATTGAAGCCATCAATAGTAGTATTCCGAATTGTATCATTTTCACGTGTTTGGTAAGAAAATAAATTTTTATTGTGAAATCAAACAAAGCTGTAAATACTCAGAAGCAGAATGCATACATGGTATTCGCTAAGTTTCGTGGAGTTTGACACAAGGCTACAGTAGTGGGATACCCAGTGGGGGTTGAACTCATTGCCGTAGCAATGATTAGCATCACCAGCTTGTTAACCATTGTGAAACTAGGGATTTCATGTAAATACTGTAATGTTCAGGGATTTGACTTAGAAGTTGCTATTTTCACAATCTTACATTATCATGTGTGTCTATGTGTATCATTATCTTTGTATGTATATGTATGCTAATGGTGTATGTTGCCCGATATATCGGTGTTTTTCCAAGCCTCAAATACCGCCCAACTCCCTGTCCAACACCTATCTCATTGCCCACTACACCGCCCACCTTAAAGTCATATAAATAAGTAGCAGCAGCTTTCAAAAACTGTAATAGCTTCCAGCGGTGTGATTGCTCGTGTCCGCCCAGCAATGAGATTGATGCTAGTTTTTATCAACAGAGAAATTTTCTTCAATCTGCTACTTTCTCTTACTCACGGACGATGATGCAATGATCAAACCATCATTTGTAGAAAGATCATGATGCACAGATTTGTTAGAATACTACACACACACACACACACACACACACACACACACACACGCCACTATAAACACCATATCTTATTCCTGCTCCAGTAGTAAATTCCCATACACTGTAAAAACTGTAAGGAAATAATACTTGATATTTGCTAACTCTTGCTTAGCGTGACACAAGGCCACAGTGGAAGGATACCCAGTAAGGATCAAACTTATTATAGTATTTATTAATGGCCAGCACTAGAAGCTTGTTGACCGTTACTCCATTGTGGCGTATGTACATTGTTCATACTGAAGCAGAATATATTTGACATTCATCAAGTTTAGTTTGATTTGATACAAGGCCACAGTAGTGGGGAACCCAGTTGGGATCGAACTGATTACAGTAGTAATTATCAGCATTACAAGGTTGTTAACCATTACTACACCAATTGTGAAAGTAGGAATTTCATCAGATCTCCAAGGATTTCATGAAAACCCTGAACATTAGGTATTTCATGAAATCTTTAGTTTCTCCATCAGTGGAGTGATAATTAACAAGCTAACCATGACTTCTGCAATGAATTTGAGCCTCACTGGCTGCCCCCCCCTACTGTAGCTTTGTGTAAGACTAAGGTACTTTTACACCGTATATAGTGAAGAGGAATACAATTGATCCATACCAAATTTAGCTTAGTTGCGGGTCCCCAGAAAGGATCAAGCTCATTACGGATTCACGAAATCCCTAGAGATCACATGAAATCCTTATTATCACAATCTTACTGAAACATTAACCCATATTTTAGTCTTAGACACTTTGCATATACACACGTGTATGAAGACATCTGCACACACACTAACACACACACACTAACACACACACACACACACACTTATGTAAACATCTGCAAACACACACGTGTATGTGGACACTTACACATATTCATGTTAACGCTTGATCATACATATACGATTATGTAGACTAGACACTTGCACACACACATGTGTATGTAGACGCTTGCACATACACACACACACGGGTATGTAGACACTTACATATATACACGTGTATGTGGATACCTGCACGTACACACACGTATATGTTGACACTTGCACACTCATGCATGTTTGTAGACACTGGCATGCACACACACGTGTATGTAGACACTTAAACACACACACACACACATACATGAGTATGTAGACTCTTGCACACACACATACACGCATACCTGTGAATGTAAACAATTCAAACGTCTCTATCTGTCTCTAAATTAATTCAGTTCTGAAAGAGGCAAAATTTGAAAAAACAGATTTTTTCCTTCTTTTCGTATTTCCTCATGTACAATCCCCTAACCCCCAATCGTGCTCCGAACAAAAATGCATTATCCTGTGTACACAATCGTTTATACAAATACATATAACATATGTTTCCATTGATAACACGCATCTTGATTTTCTAGTTAAAAATCTTCGGAAAAAAGTGGCTTAAAAGGGTATGTATTATTTTTTCCCGCTTGTGTTCTTGACAATTAACAATTACAATTTATTTACAAACTTGAACCAATACTTTATTTTGCTTTGCAATCTCTTGCGTTCTCCGCTGTTATGAAATAAAGACATTTTATTTCGAACACAAAATTTTCATTATGTTCAAGTAGCGAAGCACACGGAAGCCACACATGGAAGCTATTAACATAATCAAACTGTTGAAAATAATTTTCAATCCTCAAATTGAATATTTTGTATAGATTGGCGACCTCTCGCGTCGTATATCGTTCATTATTCTCAGGTAATGTATTGATTTGATGGCTATGAAACTCAATTGCTTTACCCGACCGTGAAGCATTGTTCAACACGAAATTTCGTAAATCACTTTTGACAGTATCTTCTGCATAAAATGCAGAAATCTATTTAGGCATTTAAATCACATTTTTACTCTTCTTAAAATAAAAACATGATGTGCCGAAAATTGTGCTTATTTTCTTATTTTCTATGTTATTATAAAAAAAAGTCAGTTCTGACAATTAGAAAAGACGCACAATGATATGACAACTGTCACAATACAATCAAAATGATCTTTTTGAATGGAGTCAAAAGTAAACGAGCTTTTTGCCCAATCCAATATAGGCATGTGTGTGTAGGTGTGTCCAAGAGTGTGTAGCAAAACTGTCAATGACATATATGCCAATCTACGCAAATCTTTCCGAGTGTTTGCCGTTCAATTTTGGAAGTGACAAATCATCTTATCTCCTCGTATCTTCTTAAAAGGACGTCCATCTTTTATATGCATATACAGAAATAAAACATCAAGCAAAACTGTACACCGATGTAGGTTCCTTCATCTGGCTATAAATATGTCGCCTGTACACGCTGAAACAATGGAGCTAGGGGGCTGAAAATCTAAAATTCAATCCTTATTTATGTATGGAAAAAACCGCCTTTTTTGAAAGAATCCCCTTTCCAAAAACAAGGTTTAAGTATTTAGATAAATTGGTCGCTTGGTTGTTCGACTGTGTTCACGCTTTTTTTTGAAAATTCAAACTTTTTTAATGATCACCGCGCGACCAAAGGAGAGAGAAGTTATTCATCGATCAACCTTTTTGTAATTTTTAATTGATCATACCCAACACAGCATGCTGCTAAAAGAGGTTTGTCACGTGACGGTTTGTATTGAGTGACCGTTAATATATTGTTTCTATTCAATGGACGCTCACACATGCCTAACGATTACTGCATTCCGTCTATGAGACAAACACACAAGATGGGTTGGAAGTCTATGGCTTTCTGATCGTGGATCATTCACTTTCATGGCTTTGAAGATGTGGCGGCAGAGATTATTCTATTCTCTTTCTAAATTCCATTCTGCTATGTCAGTGACGGTATAAGACCGGTGTTGAGGTTTCCCAACATAACGGAACTCTACTACAACATTCATTTCTTCATTTCTTCCGCTCGTGGCAAAGCTGGGGTCGGTGGGTGGAGAATGGGCACTTGGCTTGCGTTGTTGAACGTAGTATATAGATCGGTCTTCTACTAGGAAAATTAATGAGATCACTCCAGGAGGCTCTCCGCATGATTCCGGCTGATAACAACATCTGGTGTATCCAGCTGGTCACCCATCTAGGAACAGACCAGGCTCGACGTTGCTTAATGATCGCATCATTGGCACTTGCCATCATCTGAACCGTAGAACCATTTGTTCACCTTTTCTGATGTATCCTGTAGTGTAGAGCAGAAAAGAGTCATGAATAGACTCCTCTCTCACGCGTACCCAGAGCACAGAACCACTGGATATATCGTAATGTCATGTGCATAGACTGAAAACTCTAGGCTACTTAGCAATCCTTAACTTAGAATGACTTGTTTCTACAAATTGAATTCTTCTTAATTATGTGGCATCTTTTACAACAGTAGAGTAGCTGGTGTTCAGTGGATTTATTTCTAATGTATTAATAAGACTGAAGGCTTCGAAATTTTACCGCGATTTTTTCACTCCCTTTTCTTATGTAAGCCAAGTCACAGAAAGCGGTCAGAAATAAATATGGTAAAAAAAAATATGGCTCTTTTCGTTTTGGCAGAAGGTCTTTGGGCAGCTCTTCATTGGCACATTATGGAGGAAGTTGTGTCTAAGCCCTTCCCCACCGCCCCTTCGACCATGCTGAAGGGTTCTAAAGGAAAGAAGTGCTGGAATGGTTTTGGAGATCAGCATGGCTGTAGGTTATATTAAAAAAAAGAGATTGAAGTAATTCCAAGAAGCCCCCATAGAATAGACGAGATGAACTTTGCTCGTATTCAAAAAATATCTAATTTTTACAGAAAAAAACAAACAAAAATAAACACAGCTTTTCCCGAAGAAAAAAGGCTATAACTTACTCGGTTTAGTAAAAAATATTTTTCTTTCTCTGTAATATGTTTGGTATCCTTAGACATATGGCGTCTAAGAATTAGAAACCTTAAAATCAAAACTGTCAGAATAGGTTTCTTCAGTTTTTGAGTTGTTCTAGCTGTCTATCTATGTGTGTATATATCAAACATACAAGCTGCACCAATGGAGTGAGAGGGCTGAAAATCTTGATATTTACTCCTTATTATGTTTATAATTTGTCTGAGCCCTACAAAATTGGTTTTAGTGGGGGTAAGCTTTCAATGTAAATTCATGCTAATTGGTCTCTTAGTTTGTGTTCGGCTGCACCCATGCTCGTTTTTTGTTTCTTTTTTGAGAATTCTAACTCAAGAAAAGGCCAGAGAAGTAACTTGTTCATCGATCACATTGACAGTGTGACACAAGTTTGGAATTGAGCATCAGATTTCAGATAGTCAAAAGACTTGAATATGAGTCGAATCGTTAGAGTTATTCCCTTCTTAGGAATTAACTGTTTATGGCATTTAGTGTCAGAGAAGTATGAATTCCATTCATTCTCAACATATCAATCGTTGTTTTCTCATCGTTAAAGTAAAGTTCCGATCAGTGATGACGAATTGAGTTGAAAACTGATTTTCAAAAGAAATTACCGAAAACGGATCGTAAACTACCTACATAGCAAGAAAACTGTGGTAATGAATTGAATTAAAACAACGGATATTATCACACGTTAATATGCATTCGGTCTATCGACGTTGTTTTCATGTTGACAAAAGCAATGGCCATTTTGACTGACTTGACTTCAAGTCGAACAGCTGATTCTGGTCATTTAGGCAAGAATATACAAAACGACTGAAATTTCAGTCATTCGCACTTGATTGGTTAACTGTATCGTTTGTTTTGCGTTTAACTTGATGCGATTCGAGGCAACAAATCATTTTAAGCCCGATATTCCACAACACAAGTTTTTGCGTTTGTAGGACACATGTGAATATGTGTGTGAATGTATTTACGGAGATCTATGAAACACTGTTTTTGTGAGTATTTCAGAAATAGGGGGGCTTGTAGCATGCTTACGTTCAGTTGTGGTAAATACCTGTCGGCAGCGGTTCGAGAAGAGAAAAATCATCAACTGTCCTGCTATGTAAGAGTCAAGAGGAAGGCTATTGTAATGCAAATTGCAGATAGCTTCAATGAAAGCAAAAGGGAGAATACATCACACTATGCATTACATCAATCCTTGTTGCGTATGGGGCAACGTAATTGCAGGCCAGTCAAAGTACACAGTAACCAATGTCCGTCTCCTAAAATGTCTTCAATTGGCACTGTGGGAGAGCAACAAGCTGGTGGAAGAAGTTTGATGGTTTCGACAACGTTCTACTTGAAAACACTGGAAGGCATCTTGTCGTGTACCATCCCTCCCTTAACATCACTGAAGAACACGTACACTTAATTTATTGTTGACTTATCGCCGGATGCAGTAACTAACTCAGAATCTAGGACTTTTAAGCATGGTATTCCTCAATACAAATTGTTCACTGTATTAGGGATAATCAATTAGAAAATCAGACATTGGGGACATCAATGAATAACTCCTCTTGTCCAAAATGTTGCCCCCACCCAAAAGATGCATTAAAACAACCGGACGTAAAATATGGTTATACAAAATTACAAGGTTAACAAATGTATAAGAGGAGATGTATGCAGACTTACCACGTGTTTCAGTTGTAATCAAGTTTTACTCAAGCTCCTGAAAAAAATAATTAAAAAAACAAACAAGTATCGAAGTCTGCTTCTATAACATATCTTCAAAAATGGTGAAATAATCTTAAGTAAAAGGCTACTTTAAAAAACTTGCACAATCTAAATCGTATCGACGCTTTTGTTTAACCAAATCTAATTTATTAAGATAGAAACAAAAGGACTTAGAAAAGTAGATATCTGAATTAAATTCTGCTTTATACATCAGTTTGTGTATATTTGCGATAAGGCAGTGTATTTTTCAATTTGTAAGTGCATGGAAATTATACCACAAATGATATTAAAAGAGATATAGAATACCCGATTAAATGTCTAATTATGACGCGACAGCGGCGAAAATCCACACGACGTATTAATTTTCCTTAATTGGTAAAATTAACTGCGAAAATGAAAAGCATTCAAGTGGGTAGAAACTGGAGAGAAACAGTTTGAAATATTTCAGAATAGAAGAATTGGGAATTTGAATTTAACCTCGGAAATACTTTCAAATGAGAATTGTGTTGACGGAATGTTTTGCAAGCGACTATTTAAACAATTTGTTTTGTCGAAAATACAGCTATGGAACCAGAAACTAAACCCGAAATGGCAATCTCTGGTTTGACGGTACATAAGGCAGTAGTCATATAAATGGCTAAAAGTGGCTAGATTTTTCAATGACTGGCTTGAAGAACGATATCTTAGAGCTAGAACTAATTATTGGTTTGATTCTCATCTGATGTTGTGTAATCATAATTTTTAGAGTCGTTGTATCAGTTTTTTTGGCATATATAGCCTAAAATTACATTGTAAATTGACCCCTCACACACACCCTGAAAACTCATCAGGGCTGATTTTGATTTTAGACATAATCAGTGAATGTTTATAACAATATTCAGCCCTGTGCATCTGATATATTTGGTGAACGTTTTGTGACTCTCATTTGGCTAACTATTCACACAGACACACACACACAAATGAATTTTATATAGAGATCAAAATATATAATGTATACAAATTCAAATATCAATACAGCCCTGGTTAGTAACATAATATAAACCGCCGCGTGACCAACGTCTTTTGGCAGCTTTCGGTGTTCGGTGGGATCAATTAAAACATTGTGAAAAGGGGTGATCAATGAATATGCTACTTCTTTCATCTTTTGTTGGGCAGTGATAACTGAAAAAAGTCTAAATTTTCAAAAAACAAAACAAAACAAGAAACAAACAAACATGAATGCTGTCAGACGATGGATTCAGCATAAACGTACATTGTAAGTTGAATCCCACTGAAAGTATTTATGAAGCGGGGTTTTCGAAAACGAAAAAAAAGTTTTCCTCGACATAATAAGGAGTAAATGTTTAGACTTTCAGCCCAGTGACACCATTGGTGCGTCCTGTATGTGTGATGCATACATATATACATAGCAAGCCAGACCAACTTGAAAACTGACGAAACCTATGTTGACAGCGTTGGTGACAGTTTTGGTTGACGGTTTCTAATATTCACATATAACTGTTTGCATATCGGAAGTAAAATCTGACATGAATGAATCAATGAAGAGGCTTACACCAACATGTCAGCATGTCGACTGTGTGTAGAAGATGGACCATTGTAGAATCAAATTCTATGTGGCCTTCGCTGTTTAACAGGGACAAAGTATGGAAATCCTAGACTAACAAAGAAATAAAAAAATAACTGAATCTCACGTAATAAACGTTGCTGTTATTGTAAAAAAGTATTTGGAAAGTCCACGGCCATAGAATGGATGAAAAACGTGCTTGTCGATATGGCAGACATTGTGAATCTTGCTGTAATCACGCAGTCTCATGTGATTGCTATGTATTAATGTTATGGTTCCTGCAAATATCCTCAACTATAGAATTAAAACAGAAAAGATTGAAACTACAGTGTGTATAAAAAAAAGAAGTACAAAGAAGAAATGTTCCAACAACACACTGGAACTCTCTAGATACACTTGCAGGTTTATCAATAAATGATGAAGACAACATTTATTTTATACACACACACACACACACACATACACACACACACACACACATATATATATATATATATATATATATATATAGAGAGAGAGAGAGAGAGAGAGATAGTTGGATCTACTCTCAGGGAAAAGAGCAAAGAATTAATTTCGAATAAGACTCCACATCATCACCAGGTATATACAATGTGCTTGTAACACGGTATCTGTTTGTGTGAAAAGCCATAAGTTTTAAACGATAGAGTAACCCCGAAATATCATCCCATCATCTAAGTCACTTATCTTGCGGGTTTGTTTGCGTGTTGAATAAGCAACATGGGTGTCGATATCAAATTGCGACCGTCGCTGTTGTTTACGGATACATTTGAAGATGTTATTGTTATGAAGAGATCACTGTTTCCTACCAATCGTATAACTAAGGCCAACAGTAGTGAAGATTTACTCATGCCATCCACCTGGCAGCTGCAACGGAAAAAAAAGAAGCAGTCACTGATCTTGCCAGTGTTAATAAGCAGAAGTATTGATATCACTCGTAGTAATCATAGTGTTGGTTGATTGATCAAGTAGAAATGGTATGTATCATCGTTCTCCGCTTAGACCCTCAACTGGGGATGTCGCAGGCTTAGGTACACACGGGTCAGATTCAACTTATTAGGGGCCTGAGGCGCAGGTCGACTTGGGGTTGCCTTACTATATATATATATATATATATATATATATATATGTATATATATATGTATATATAAGAACAAAAGAAAGAACTAAATTGATTGTTCTTATTTACGATAAATCTCCCCATATAAACCGAGAATTCGTTCCCACCCTTCTCTGTAGACTCTGGGGACCTGAGGCATGTGAATTATGGTTAATTCGGCTTAAGAGGCAATTGTTAGTGAGACCAACTTCCGGCTTGCCATGCCTATCAGAGCTTCGATCTCCTGAGTAAAATCAATGTAAATCTCAACAAATATTGTTTCCTTTGTTTGTATATCTATGTTGCATTTTGAAACAGCATTTTGTCAATCGGAATTAAGAGTAGGCACTTTTCTACATCCCATCAGAAGTTGCATTTTTAAAAGTTGCTCTAAATTTTGCCGTCAGGCAAAGAAAACTAGTAAGATTGTTGTATTAAGTATATTTGTTCTCTGATTATACCGTCATTTAGGGTATTGCAGGCTCGAGTACAATTTTTGCACTTTTAAAATTGCACACTTGAAGATTGATAGATAACTAATGTAAATTTCACACCATTCTACCCGGTATAAATCATTACTTGTGAAGTCTTCATCTCTCAAAGTAATATATTACTAGCGTATTGATTTCTACACCTGTAAAGTTATTAACAAATAGAATCCGTAGTAAGAGATTTTGGGCACAGGGGGCTTGGCTGCTTGAGGGTTCCCCTCCAACACTAAGCGAATTTTTTTTGGAAATGAAGTAGGTGAGTTTTCGACCCCCCCCACACCATTAGGGGAACAAGGGTTCAAATAGCTACTCTCCACTCAGCTATGCAAGAGAAAGCTTTACAATTCACTCGAACCCTTTGTCCGTTTGTCATTTTCTTCCGTTTCTGCATCTTCCTTTGTCTCATTTGTTTATATTCTACACCAATTCTTTGTCTGTTACCAAACATAGCATTGCATTTTCAACAAGAGACATAACAAACCATGCAGTCCATTTTCGTTTCCAACACGATGAAATTGCCATAAAAATAGCGAAAATTAATGACTTCAATTGCTTTTGCGCTGCTGAGAGGAAGTTAGATTTAATTTACATATTCGAATTACTTTCTGCAGCAGTTCCTGCTCTTTTGTATTCTAGGGCGAATCATCGGATAGTGAGAATAATTGCAAGTAAGAGAGAGTAATTATGTATTTAGTGGTCTGGCTATATTTGCAAGCGCGGAGGGTTTTATTTGGGTGTTTCGTTCTTTCTTTTAGCGCAAGAAAATAGGTCTGCGGCAAGTGCTGTGGCAACGTACCACGCATGCGTTGAGCGTCTTGGCATATAAAGTGCTAGATTAATTTGAAACAATTATTTTGAGGTGACATCAGCGAAAATTGGCGTCCACAGATAATGACGTCTGAGGCAGAAAAATTGAAGTATTCTATCTCTTGAAAAAAGTCTCTTCCTTATCATTAACGTGTGCGTGTGTTTTTATGGGGGACATGATTTGATGAGTATGAGAACCAATTCCTCTGCTAACGTGTACTAGGTGGATGTGTGTTTTGTTTGCCTATTTACTTGCAGAGGATCGTGTCTTTATTGGCAGATTGTTGAAGGGATGTATGTTATGTAATTATGTCCATATACTCGTATACTTAAAGAGAAATATATGAATGTCGATGGAAGAAGTGTTATATGTGTGACTTGATATGTGTACACAATCGAAGGCTTTTATATACTGTTTAATGCAGATGAATAGATGGTCAACGTGTTTATCCATGGAAATTAGTTCATCATTGACATCGGCCATTGTAAGTCCATTGTTGGACAAAGGCCTTTCACATCTCATTCCATGACGACTGTGATTGTCATGTCCTACCAGCATATCTTTTTATCTCAACCCTCCATCTTTGGACGGACTTTTTCCTACTGCATTTGCTGTCTCATGGGAACCAATCGATTAACTTCTTACTTTATTCGTTGGCCTTCCTACTTGCTAGGTGTTCAGCCCATCTCTACTATATATATATGTGTGTGTGTGTGCGTGTGTGTGTATTCACTTATTTACTAAATGTGAGCCATGCATTTTTCACGAATGAAAGGTTATTTCCTACGCATTGGCAGTCTATCCAGAAAATATTCAGCTATTTTATATTATTGAAAGGGGTGCTTCAATCGTTTAGCCAAACGTCTCTTCAGCTTGCCATCAGCTACCCCGTCGCGTTAATCTCTTTCAGAAGCCACAGGAAGTCAAATCTGAACTACAGGTGGGGCTAAAGCACGTGGGTGATGCCGTGTATTTGCAAAAAAAGAAGAACCTGCGTGAGACGTGAGGAATGTATAGACTTGACCGTTGTGAAGGTGATGGTCACAATGTACACAAGCTTGATCAATGGCATCTCACTGTTGACTGAATAACTCCAAGGGAGTGTGTCTTCTCATACATGGATAGAAAAATCACCTTTGATTGGCCACAAAACTGGATCTTGAGATACTCCAAAATGGCTGGATACTTTTCGGTCACACCCAGTGTGTACGTCGTACTTTATTATCACATTAGGCATTGTATCATCAAAGCAAACATTGGAGACCGTCAACTGAAACTGTCACCAAAACTGTCAACATAGGTTTCTTCAAGTCTGTCCGTCTGTCTGTCTGTCTGTCTGTATATAGTTATTACGGAGCTAGAGAGCTGATAATTTAAATATTTACTCTTAATTATGTCTAGAAAAAACTTTTTTTTTATTTTTCGAAAATCCTCAACCTAAATAGGTCTTTAGTGGAGATTTGATTCACAATAAAAGTGTTTGCTAAATTAAATTGGTCCCCCAGTTTGAATCCAGCAGCGTTTGCGTGTCTTTCTAAAATTCAGACTTTTCCGTGACCACTACCCAACCATTTTCCAATTGATCACCCCCAATGCATCATGCTGTCAAAAGACGTTGGCTGCATGATGGTTTTTATTGAGTAACTAACCAGGACTGCTGTTTTAGTGTCCCAAGCAGTGGTTCCCAAAGTGTGTGCCGCGTTAGACTGGTGCGACAGGAGAGGATAGCAAGTGGCGCAGGAAGACTCAAGAACAATGAAAGAAACATTTGAACATTTATGAGTTTGTTTCAAATTGGATCAAATATGAATGAGATTACCTGACAAAAACAAGCTCAAGCCTCTCATTTCTATACTTACCTAAAGTTACGTATGTGATATTTTCCTCTATAATACATTTTTGAATCGTGTTTTTATGTAGCTGCATTCTTTTACACTTTTTGCTGAGTTTTTTTTAAACGTATTTCTTATCAATAGAAAATTTGGTGTGACCCGAGCAATTTTTCATTTTGAAAGGGTAGCCCAAAGGAAAAAAATCTGGAAATTACTGGTCTCGAGAATATCAAAGTTTTATTAAACTATGACGATTGTTTTAACGCACTCATTCATAATTGATATTGAAATTTGGAGTTTAAATGTACGGATAGAAATTCACTGATTTATACAAATGCACACCACAATAGCGCTGTTTTTATTTGAGTGAAACGATCGAGATTTTTTAATTGAAATATTCAACTGATTTTTCATCTTTATGAAATAAATGTCATCTTTTTTAGGTGGGAAATCTGAATTTTGTTCTGCAAAGTTTCCTTCAACAATAAAGGGATTTTATATTTTGACGTGTACATGTTAATGTTTACACACATGCACACTCACATGCAAATTTAGATATATTTATCACTGCTATCATAGAGATATATAAGCACTCATAAACAGATTCACACAACTCATGTTTCTTGGATTAAAAGTTCGTAATGTTTATCCTGATGAGGATATTCAGAGGACTGACCCATGGATATAAACTTACATGCAAAAAGTAGGTATATGGCCCTATCCCAAACCCTTATATTCGGATGCACACACATACGCACACACACGCACGTGCACACAGTTTTGATGACCATTTTTAGTAAAAGGTTGGCACACGAGTACATGTAGTATATATACGTGTGTGAAACAATGTATTTTTAGTTTACTAAATTGTACAGTCTCTTTTTCTTTATAAGCAAATAAGTACTGCATCCTGTGGATACTTGCATTTGCTAGATTATTCATTACGCTTCGCTTTGATGTTTAAACGGTTAACACTGATGTTTGCAGATCACGAAACCCTCTTTGCCTAGCAGAGATGCAAGTTTGAGTCGAACCTCAGAACAGGGTAGTCCTTGGGGTTCTGGGCACCCGAGACAAGCTGAACAAATTTATAAGCTGAATTTCAGCATCCCTCAAAGTACAGTATCATCTTGATTAATATTTTTTACGGACAGAATATATATATATATATATATATATATATATATATATATATATATATATATATATAGAGAGAGAGAGAGAGAGAGAGAGAGAGAGATCCTAGTGTATTTTCAGACACATGATAGGCGCCCCCAAGCACTTGGCACCTCAGGCAACTGCCTGTGTTGCCAGTATCTAAAGCCAGTCCCGCTTAGGAACACTTATTTATTCTGTTTCCCTAATATTCAGTAATATTTGGCACAGCCATGCTTGCAGTTTAAATTAGTTGATTATATAACATGTAACATCGTGTCTTTTTTTTTAGCAAGTGACTTTGATCAAATATGCCTCACAGCGCTCTTTACTTGCAAAAGCCTTTCATCTGTGAAATCCAAACTGGAGTCGTAGTAGTCGGAACAAGGGGAAAATAGACGGGTGTGTGTTAAGCGCTACTAAATTCATGTATAATTAACCGGCTAATACCATCGTGAGGGCTGATCGCTAAAACAGTGTAAGCGATGCATCCAAATAAGATGTGTTCGATTAAAGGGCGTTTTCAATCCTTGCCTAAATCTGATTCTTTGTCCCATTTTACATTTCAATTGGACACACAAATTCGCAAGCGCACATACGTATGTGCGTAGTCTTATGCATTGAAGTATAAATGCTCTTAAACACAAATGCACATATTGTTTTATACTATGAATATACAAAATATCATTATTAGCGGAGGCAATAGTAACAGATATTCAATATTTTTTAATCATTTGGTAATACTGCTTATATATATATATATATATATATATATATATATATATATATATATATATATATATATATCTTCTTTTATTCATTCTATCGGAAATCATTATCATTGATTTACTATTTATCTTCTCAATTACTGTTGCTTTCAATTGCAATTCAAATCAATTGGATTACTGATATTGAATTATCAGTCAATAACAAACATGACACAGAAGAGATCGGGATAAGGAATGAGTTTAAAGGTTCGATTTGGACTGGCGCTTGCCTCTTAGTTAAGTAGGCCACTCTCAGGCCACTCTAGAAAGCACCCTAAGAGCGCATATCTCTAACAACGTCATCATCGTCAGGCGAAGTAATTGGGGATGGTTCCGACCCAAAATTCAATCACTTCCGCCCACCCTTCGAATTCACAGAGAACTTTTGGAGTTATCGTGGCACAGGGAGATGATGGATGTTATAACAACTCTACAATGATATTATAGATAGATCTTTGGATCCCAAGAGCATTTGAAAGTTTCAGAATGATTTCTCATCAGAAATATCTTTGTATTAGTTTGAATCAGTTTTTTTCTCTTGATAGATGTGATGTCTCGAGTAGGGATGACCCTAAAGTTCCTGGCATCCGAATAAGCTGAGTTTAAGCACCGTTTGAAATGTACTAGTATTTTCATTTATTTATTTTTGCTTTTCAGTCAGAAATATAGATATATAGAGGTATGGATAAATGGCCTGGCTTCCAATTTTCAGTGATCACTGCCCGACAAAAGGCAAGAGAAGTAACTCATCCATTGATCACCACTTCCTCCAATTTTTTTAATTGATCATCCCAATACGGCATATTGTCAAATTGGTCTCGTAACAGTTTCTATGGATAACCAACCAGACCTCTCTCATTCGATTTTTGCTCATGAAAATATGAACCAGGAATTGCATTCATGCTGTTGTTAAATTAATTACATTATCCATGGTAAGCAGTTTTCTGTCTCTGAATACCAGCAATAATTGTATTTTTGCATCCTTCTAAAATCATTGAACATCAGTGTTAGCGTTGAAGAACCATTGTTATATATTTTGCTTGACGTATGATCAAAAATATTAATTACCTGTTGGCCTGCGTAATCGTATATATTATTTTACAATGGAGTCAATATTGTAATCTTTTTAGTACAAGCAAAATTTCGTGCAACACTGTTAATTAACAATGATCTGCAAATGTGTCTCTGCCTAGAATTGAGTTCCTTTTTGGAAAGAGACAAGCTCATCCATCTCATCAAAATGTAACGTAAAGTGGGTTGAAATTATTGACGTATGCTAAATCTCTATTGTCTATTTAATGGTTCTGCCAAGCAATACCACGGTTTCAAACAATTTTTTTAATCGAAAATTGAGACGAAAAAATCTGTAGGAAATTGAAATTCTCCAGAATATAATCTAAAAATATACTACATATCTAAACATATTGAATTTAATAGGGGAAACTGTCCAGCCTATTCAGTACCTACAGGAACTATTTTAGGCACTGAATGAAGTCAAAAGTGAAAAAAAATATGGTTCAATCGGAAATCGACCATTACAAGATAATGTAATAGATGTAGCCACTTCCTCGCAACCGGTCGGTAGGTCTGTCCTCGTATTGTTTCGCAGCTGTTTTATGTCAGATTTACTTGAAACTTGATAGAAAGGTGTCCCTAGATAAGGTGCTTCTGACATATAAAAATATTCCGCTCAGGGTCACGTTATCTGTCAATAATGGCATTTATGTTTTAAAATCGATTTTCTCTGCTATTTCATGTCAGGTTTACTTGAAACTTGATAGAAAGATATTCCTTGATAAGATGCTTTTTACACAAAATTATCTTCAGCTCAAGGTCACGTGATCTGGCAATAATGGCGTTTGAACTTTATAGTGAACGCCTCATTGAACTTTCGGTTCATCTTTATTTGTTTTTCCCTTTCAAACAACCGATGGATTAACGATGGACAAATGCTAACGTCGCAGTCATGATTCGTGCACAATTAAAAACTACCAGTCAAAACTATCAACATAGATTTTTTCAGTTTTCAAGGCCGGCTATGAATGTATGTATCACGCGCACAGGCCCCACCATTGGAGCTAGAAGACTGAAAATTGTCATATTTACTTATGTCTACAAAAAGATATTATTCTTTCAAAATCATCTCCAATGGGTATGTGGGTCACTTTACCATATAAGTTCATGCTAAATTGATAGCTCAGTTAGTGTATGGCAGCATTCAAGTTTGTATTTTGAAAAATCAGTCATTTTTTCAGTGATCACCGCCCAACAAAAATGTGCTTTTGGGTGTTTCTATGGTGATTTCAGGAACCACAATCCATTTATGCAAGGTAATGATATTCAATAGCAATTCTGTTCGAACTGAGCAACAACAGTTTGTAGTAACATTAGTGCTGATCAAGAGCGTTTCTCTGCAACTGCCACGACCAACTGTATTGCCTCGAATTGCGCCTGTGAATGCAGGACAATGTATATTTCCAAAATTTTCTGTTCACTTCACACTAATGCCTTTTGGAAAAGCATAAATTCATCTCTCCTCCCTAGCAAGGAGTAAAATTCTACAAAATTAATTTCACATATCGACTCGCTTAGCAAGCCAGAAGTGAATGAAGAGAACTGCTGAATTAAAATGAGGGAGAGTGGAAAGTATGAAGACAAAATGGCAAGAGGATGCAGAGGCGATCCACCAAGCCATTGACCCCAACCCAGACAAGTAGATGAAACAAGAAAAAGAACAGACTCTGTTTAAAACCTGCAGCGTTGTTTACACAATTTTCAAAGCATTTGGCAGCCTTCGTTTCTGTAATAAAACCATTTTTCTTCAATTAAATAAAAAGAAAAAAAATAATAATATAAAGAGATTTTGAAAAAGACTCTGAAAATGGATACTGACGGGTTTTGCTTGAATCTTCGTTTGTATCCAAAAGGCGTGTATTTATTTGTTTCTCTCCTTCGCTATTCTCCAATCTTCCTGCAATACACATCTCTATTATCTACGTACATATTTCATTCATGATGGCACCACTGAACTAGTAGAATATGATGGCAAACATCATAACAGTATTTTTATTCTCCTCTCATGCATAAATGAATAAACACCTTCTCTAATGCAACATCGTACGTCATCGGTTTCAATATAGCACTAACAATTTGTCCTGTTTTGAGGCTCTGACTGAACGTCTCTGAGTAAAACTCACCGTCATAAAATTATTTTACAAAAGTACCAACAACTGATGAGATGATACATGTCTATTATAGATTATACATCACTGTGTCAGTAACGGACATTCAGTTGTTTGAACTTATTCGACCTGGAATTCATACAACATATATCAGAGAAAATTCCAATGACAAATTTCAATTTCACTAGAAGACGACATGGATATTTGGCATTTTTCAAGCCCAAATTTGAACAAATTTGGTGCTGAACAAAGCTATTAGCTACTGAAAAAAGGATTTGGTACTGAAAGAAAATTTACAAAAGATAACATTTCCTTACACACGAATGATATGATACGGCTTGAATATACACGAACAATAGATTAAAAAATATGTAT
The DNA here is from genome assembly GCA_963457665.1 of Thysanoteuthis rhombus. NCBI lineage: Eukaryota > Metazoa > Mollusca > Cephalopoda > Oegopsida > Thysanoteuthidae > Thysanoteuthis > Thysanoteuthis major. The sequence continues at coordinate 8,411,984 of OY735223.1, forward strand.
TTTAATCGATTTTTCCTGCAAGCTTTGTGCTCACTTGTTCAGCTGATGGAAATAAGCACGGAGACTTCGGGAGGAAGGGAGAAATAGTTCTTTTTAGGCCGTGTCTATGTGTATATTTAACATTTTTCCAAATACAAATCAAAAAATGATAAACAACCAAAATGAGAAAATTCCATGATTTGAAGACAGATTCTTCAGGAATATCAGACAGTTTTTAGTGAAACTAAGAGAAACAATTGGCAAATGAAATCTACCTGATTTTTGAAATAAACCTTTAATTCCAACACATTTATTTTTCTCTCGGTAAAAGACACAGTTTGATACGCAGAGAGTCCGATATACAATATGACCTCATAACAATTGATGTAAATTCAGGCATCATTTATATCTTTAACGCACAAACATATGCACACATATATACAACAATATTCAACAATATACATGTATATGTAATCAATAATAATAATAATAATGATGATGATGATGATGATGATGATGTTGATAATAATAATAATAATAATAATAATAATGATAATAATAATAATAATAATAATAATAATAATAATAATAATAATAATAATAATAATAATAATAATAATAATAATAATAATAATATATACCCACTTTTGAAATATCCATCGGATGAAACGTCGAAATGAGACACTAAACATATTGTCGAAGCATTAAGCGATCTTGAATGAAGGAATTTTGAAATATATATATGGTTTTTATACATATTTTCACTTCTATTACACACACACACACACACACACACACACACACACACACACACACACACACACATATATATATATATATATATATATATATATATATATATATATATATAATGGAATAAGGATTCACTACACAGACGGAATACAAATATGTTTTCATTATATTTCAAGCTTTATTCGGATCAATTTATCATTTGATATTGTATGTATCGAGCGCTCTATTATATAAACCCATCACACATCAGATATTATATTATATCATTTTGTATTTCTGATTTGTAATATATATATATATATATATATATATATATATATATATATATATATATATATATATATAACAAGGAAACCCAGGATCATATAGACATAATTTCCACATTTGATCGACGTATTGTCTGTACTCAAAGTACTGATCATTATTGGGATAGAGACATTTCGGATAAATCTATATGAACTGACTTCCCTTTATCACATGTTGAATGTGTCAGTTGGCCAAGACAGCGTAAATAGAATAAACAATGCAAGAAATGGTCTATTAAAGGGATCAAACCTGCGACCGATCGGATAATTGTTTATTCTATTTACGCTGTCTACACCTGAAATATTATTGACATATATCGTGTTATAATGGGAAGTCAGTTGAAATAGAGTTTCAAATAAAATAAAGCATTCATAATTATTCTGTCGGATTATACGTACATTTCTTAATAATATAATTGTACGCGTTGAGAAACGTTAGAGCAAATATGGACAGTGAATGAAGACAAGATTTAGATATAAAGCTGTGATTTATCAGATGGCTATTTAAATTAACGCATTTATAATTATTCTCTCGAATTATGTATCCATCATATATATATATATATATATATATATATATATATATATATGTGTGTGTGTGTTTGTGTGTATGTGTGTGTGTGTTTGTGTGTGTGTGTGTAGGTAAGTGCTATAGCAATACTGGGATCAGGGGAGCGGTCCCTAACCGTAAGTATGTTCTTCAAGAGTGGTGCCTTTAACTCTTTAGTTCCCTTGTGCGAAATAAGTCGGATCTCATTATTTTGTTATTGGTAGTTTTTGTGTTGGTCAAATTTCTTAGGACGCATTACTTCCATTCAATCAATTGTGCATTGTTTTCAACTCTATGCTTCTTTAATTTTTCATAGGGATTTCTTTGAAACTATGAACCAAAATGTCACCAAAGCTGTCTACATGGGTTTCTTCAGCTTTAAAGCTGGTTTGGCTGGTTATATATATATTAACACATACTCGCACAGCACACACCACTGAAGATGGGAAGAATCCCGAAACATGTCTGGACAATTTACATCTAAGGATTAATAAATCTTACCTCTAAATACTTTACTCCCGAGTCTGTCTCACTCTTTACAGTAGACATTATACATATATATATATATATATATATATATATATATACATATATATATATATACGTATATATATATATATACATATATATATATACGTGTATATATATATATATATATATATATATATATATATATATACATATATATATATACGTGTATATATATATATATATATATATATATATATACTACACGTATATATATATGTATATATATATATATATATGTGTGTGTGTGTGTGTGTGTTTGTTTGTGTGTGTGTTTGTGTGTCTGTGTGTGTGTATGTATTGCGCGAACAGGCTGCACCAATGGAGCTACAGGGCTAAAAATCCAAACATTTAGTTTTTATTTTATTTTTAATTACCCTTCCTAAATATATTTTTTGTTATGGGTCAATTTGCTCTGTAAGTTTAAGCTAAATTGGCCCCTTAGCTTGTGTCTGAGAGCATCCACGCTTGTTTTTTTTTAATTGAGACTATTTTTTAGTGATCACTATCCCCCCCAAAGAAAGAAGTAACTTATGCATTGATCACCATTTTACCAATTTTTTAATTGATCACCCCAACACAGTATGCTTCCAAAAGATACTGATCACATGACAGTTTCTATTGAGTGACTAACCAGACCTATTTTGTTTTTCATCTAAAAATGTAAAATAATCAAATAAGGTTTTTATTGTTTTAATTTTGAATAAAATAAAGATACCTGAACCCATTGTAAAAATTCATACACTTCAAATTTAAATCCAAAACAACAATAATGTACTTCCTTTATTATCGTATCTTCTGTTTTGATTTCAAATACATAATAAAAAATGTCGATCGAATCTAAAATTACTTCTCATGTGTCTTTGTGCCTTTTTATTAACTCGCCCCTATTTTAGAACCTGGCTACGCCCCTAATATACGAAGATGTATAGACATAAGCATCGCTTGATATAGACTTGCACAGACGCCCAACGATAAACAAAAGTACATTTTAAATAGACACATGAAAATGATGTATAATATTCAATTGCAATTATCGACACCCTAGCATAGATTGTATTTCTCGATCAACACAAACAATGGGGAATTACATGTTTCTGACAAGTATTGAACATATTTCAAGAGTACAAATGAACAAATGTATCTCATGATACCGACATCATGATATATATCCATTATAGTTGTGAAATCTGTATAGTTGCGTCATACTATGCGTCTGTTGAAGTATACATCACAATTCTCATCTTTATACGTGAACAATATCATTAGAGTTACAATTCTAAAACCACTTATTTTTATCTGCGTATAAACGTTTTCATATTATGCATAAGACTTTTTGAAGTCTAGGTATAAACAAACACTCATACATACAAATATACAAAACGTTTCATAGATGGACAATATCTATTCAAATGCAATTTTGTCTCTTTTTTTTAGATTATTCCTCATACCAACTTTTCATTTATAAATTTATAAATTTCTTTATAATTGCAAAAAAAAAATCTAAACTGCTTCTAAAGATATTTTAACTAATTCATATATTGCTCATTGATAACGTCCATTTTTATGGGTGTGTTTAAACATCTAGATCAGTGTTTCTTAAACAGGTAAATAATTCTCTCAAAGGTGAATGGAATTGTTTTGGGGTAAATGTAACTCGGGTGGGTGTGAATAAAACATGGAGGATGGGTGGGTTTTTGGGATCTTAAAAAAGGCAATTTTGGGAGAACACAATGAGAAAAGATTATTTCTAGAAATTTAATTCTAAGTTCTAAGACTCTTGATTGCTAAATTTATGTGAATTAGAATAATTCTAATAATTCATGTGCTAATTTTTCGTCACTTTTAGTTTTTATTTGCATATATTTTGGAGGTCCAAAAAACATGAATTTAATGAACACTTGGGGAATGAGTTCATTTGTATTTTTCTCTCGGTTTGCAAAATGATTTAAAATTAAACACCAATTAAAATAAGATGGAAATGATCAGGAGGATTTTTACTAATGGATGAATGAGATTTTATAATATGACTTATGGTACTGAAATAGTTTTGAGAAACACTAGTAATTTTAGAAATCAGGAGACAGCTCATAGATATAAATAAATAGATATAAATATGTTTGGAACGGAATATCGATCGGTAGCGTCTGTAGTGTTCGTTGTTTTTTGTTTCTAGGCAAACGTTTTGGTTTGGTCTGCTGTCAGCACAAAATAGAAAAGGCTAGCGGTAATGGCTACAGAGCGAAATGCTCAAATTGTGCCAACTGATTGGCGGGTTAGGATGGTTGCTGCCGGCCTGGCCATCATGCGATTGTTTGATACAGTGTCATCATCCACTGCTATCATCAACATTCTGTCTCCCTCTCTTCGTCTTCGGAGGAGAAGCATCAACAGCAAGTAGCAGCAGTAGGTCTGTGTAGCACATGATGAGGTGGGGGTGGACAGGTGGTGAAAGAGATTAAGCGGGGGGTGAAGGAGGTAGGGAGAGAGAGAGGGAGATTAGAGAAATTGAAAGAAGGGGAGGAGATAAAATGTGGGAGTGCCTGTAAGGAGGAGAAAAAAAAAACACATCAGAGGAGGAGTGAGAGGGGGAAAATGAGAGGAGAACCACAGGATGAAAGAGAAGTGAGAGGAAGATAATGAGAGAAAGGGGTGAAGAGAAAAAGGTATTTCTAATGAATAGAGCGAAAAATCGATACAAAAAGAAGTGAGAGAAGGAAAAAAAAGACTGGAGAGAGAAGAGAGTGAGAGAGAGGAGAGAGAGAGAGAGAGAGAGAGATGAGAGAGAGAGAGAGAGAGAGAGAGAGAGAGAGAGAGAGAGAGAGAGAAGAGAGAGAGAGAGAGAGAGAGAGAGAGAGAGAGAGAGAGAGAGAGAGAGAGAGAGAGAGAGAGAGAGAGAGAGAGAGAGAGAGAGAGAGAGAGAGAGAGAGAGAGAGAGAGAGGAATACTGATACGGGAAACAAGAGAAAATTAAGACAAAAAAGTAAGGAAGAAATAATTGTATTAAATTGAAAAAAAAAAAGAAGAAAAGCAAATTCGAACGTACACTCTCACATACACACACATGCACACACACACACACACTCATACACGCGCAAACACACGCACACAAACAAACACACACACACGCACACTATATAATCATTAGGGGCCCAATTCAAAAACGACCCCTAGTCGCCGATGGAGGGGCCCAAATACTTCATGAATAGTAGTTAACTTAATGTATTTCTACTGACATCTAACAATAACATGAATTGCCTTCCGGGTTGTTTTCATCAATTAAATGATAATCTACATCTAGTGCAAATTTCCCATTTTAATCAAATCTCACCAAATGTGGGAGGGTGGCTTTAGAGCAAAGAGCCAAAATTCCCGCAGACCCCAAAATATCTATTTCTAGCTAGGCCACTCTATATAACATATGAATATTTTGCAACTAAATAGAAAGAGATTAATCAAAATACATCACCAAAACTTATAATACCCACATAATTCTATTTTTTAGAGAAGTATTGAGTCAATTTTGTAATGAAATAAACCATTAAAATATATCAGCTGCAATCATTACTCATGAGAGAAGGCATTAAATATTTTCGTGAATTTATCAAATATCTTTCTGTAAACGCTTCATATGAACCGTTAAAATAGGTAGGTCTGGTTGGTCACCCAATAGAAACAGCCTCGTGACCAACATCTTTTGGTACCATGTCGTGTTCTGATGATGAATTAGAAAATTGAAAAAAGAGGGTATCAATGGATAAGTTACTTCTCTGGTCTTTTGTTGGACAGAGATCACTAAAAAAAGTCTGCTTCAGCGTTAACTTACATTGAAAATCCCCCCCCCCACTCAAAAAAAAAAAAGAAAAACTATTCAGGAGAGGAATTTAAAAAAGAGTTTAATTAAACATAATAACGAGTGAATGTTTATATCTTCAGCCCACTAGCTCCATTGGTGCGGCCTGCATGCGTCATACATACATCGACAGCCATCCAGACCAACTTAAAAACTGAAAGAACCTATATCGACAATTTTGGTGACAGTTTTGGTTGATGGTATCTAATAAGAGCATCGGAACTTCCACTGAACGAATCGATCAGCACTTTTGATATCAGAATCGATCTGAAGCCCTGGGGATCCAAATACTACACGGCGTTGGTATTATGTATAGGAGGCCTTCCCCAAAAGTCTGGCAATAAGTTATTTATCTTACTGACAAAAAATACAGTACATGTAGTTTTTGTGATTTCGTGTAAGGAAAGCAGAAATAAATCTGTGGCAAACAGGTAAAAAGAGAATTTATGATATCTGACTAGAGAGAATATGACGGATTGGATTATGTTGGGCAGGGGGGGGGGGCACAAGGTAAGCTTAAGGGTTTCCAAAAACTAAACACGAATTTAAAATTCTAACACACGCACACAATATTGAAAATGAATCTTTTCACTGATTTGTAATTGTTGGGGTTGGTGAGTTGATTCTTATTAAACACACTCACACATCTATACAAAGACATCCGCACACACACACTGATACATACAAACACACAATCATTCACACACTACACATGAATTCACAACATACACATTCACTCACACAAACACACACAAACATTTATAAACAACGGGGATAGTGTCATCAAATACAAAAAACAAAATTGAACGTATAATGTCGTTTTTGATTTTGCAATATTCAGATTAATTCATCGTTGTATAAATTCTTTATACCTACTTTTTATTTCACAAATTAAATTGAATTCGTGCTAGCAAAAGAGTTGATAATAAAAGCCAAAAACTTGGCTGAAAGTCTTTCGAAATCAGGGAGTGGCCCAAAACTGATTCCTAAAACTAGGATCGACTAACGGTTCATTTAATTTTTACATCCTTTAACAGCTTTAAAATTGACAGAATTTGGACGAAAGTTTTCTTGTTTCTTTGTTCATTACTTTTAAATGTTCATTCTTGTTTCAACATTTATTTTTATTTTTCTATTTTTTAATATCTGGTCGAAAATTTTAACATTTTGAAGCTGTGTAAAGATGTCAAAATAAACTTTTCGAAATGTATCGGATACTTTTTGCATCGACTGAATAGCCCCCAACCCCATTTGACTATCTAATAGAATTCCTGGAAATTTTGTTTATTTTCCTTCCTTTTCACAAAATCTGATTTCGTCTGTTTATTTTCACAATATTATAATAAAAAGAATAGAAAGCAAAACTGAGTTCAATTGAACAATAGGGAAAAAATACATAAATACTGCATCAGGGATTCTGAATATACTAATGGGTAATAAATAAAGTTGGGGGGTGATCAATGAAAAGTGTTCTTCTGCTCAAAACTGATAAAGGTTTCACCGATTAATTCCTAAATACACAATACTAATAATAACTCATTTCACTATATTTTTCACTGTGACTAATGCTTAACACTGATTAGGTATAGAAGGGATGACTCAATAGTGTTGTTTCACCCAATAATGAAATAAGAAGAAAACATTGGTAAACTTCATATATATTTTGATAAATTTACTGCATCAGATATAATCTAATCATTTTTTCATTGTGAGGGAGATATCATCACTAAACTATGATTATTTCTTAAATTTATGATAACATCTTAAAATTGAATATACGGGGCTGGATCAATAAGTCTGTAGTGTGACACGTAAGAGCTGAATTTTGAGCTGAATCTTTCACTGTGTAATGTATGTAGACTGTAGATACAAACGTAAACAAACATTTGTGTGTGTATGTGTGCGTGTTGTAAATGTGAGTGTATCCAAATATTTATATTCACTTGTGTGTGCATGTTCACAGATATGTAAAATCTGTGCCTGTATGCACATGAATATATAAGAATGTAAATTCACCAAAATAAAACTAAACTTTAAGAGGACTTAGTCACTCAATAGAAACCGTCACGCAGCAGCATGCTGTGCTGAGGTGATCAATTAAATGATTGGAAAAAGTAGTGAATAAGTTTTTTTTCTCTCACTAAAAAGACCCAATTAAGAAAAAAAAAAACATAAATGCTGTCAGACACAAAGAACTCATTTTAGCATAAATTTGCATTGCAAATTGAGTCCCTCGCCGCTAAACCCCGATTCAGTGGTGGATTTAAAAAAAACAACAAAAAAACAAGTTTCTTTTCAAGACAAGGAGTAAAAGTTTAAATGTACAGTCTCCTATTAGTGCAGCTTGTACGTGACATACTCGTATACATACAGATCTAGGCAGACAGACAGACAGACAGACAGGCAGACAGACAGACAGGCAGACGGACAGACGAACTTCAAAACAGAAAAAATTGACTGTTTCTGTTGATAATTTCTAATATGTGTTTTGTTATTGCTAAAGCACTAAGAGGAAATGTTATACTTGAAAAAGCTGGGCCTGTCCTTAGATTTCTGGCGCCCTGGGTAAGCTGAAACTTCGGCGCTTTTTAAATCATAATACTATCTTTTATTCAATTATTTATCTATATTTTAAAATTCGAAAAGTAGATATAAAAAAATAAAATGTTAATTACAATAATCAGGTAAATTTAATTTGCCAATCGTTTCTTTTATTTTCACCACAACAGAAAGTGTTCAACTGTCAGATATTACCGAAAATTATGACTTCATATCAGGGTATTTTCTTATCAGACATATAACAGACTACCCCCAGAATATGATGCCCTGATGGCTGAGTATGTGGTCGCTACCTGGCGCAGCCCCTGTACAAAAGAGAGTCGATGCATACATTTATCCTGCTTTTCTATTAAGTAGATTCAAGGTTTTCCAAATTTATCATTTATGGCATTCATTTCGCCCTTTCATACGAAATTTGTCTTCTATAATTTCTATTCCATGAAATAGGCCTTTTATAATTTCTTTCCTATGAAATGTGTCTTTTATAATCTCTGTAAACATTAGAACATTAATGAAATTATCTATCTATATACTTAAATTCCGAATCTGTTTATCTATTCATAGCCTCAAATTAGTCGAAACTGTGTATTGTAACTATGGATATCGAATATATATCCAAATAATCATCCTGTATGGCTCTGAATATCATCTCTGAAACTGGTTAAATTTTTAAAATGTTCACGTATACGGGGTGGGGTCCTTAAGCACCTCCCCTCGAACCTCCCAAATTACAGAGATCTGCGTTCCCTCACTCTTTTTTTAGAACTACACCACTGACTATGGTCGCTTTAGTTCATCTAAAAAACATGCTTCCATAAATGTAAACTTTTGGCCTTTCATCTAAGTAAACATAGAAACATTTTATTCTTTGGTAAAAGATCTGATACAACTTAATCTAATCCAAGCAATGACACTAAAAAAAGCAAAACAAACTGGACTGTTTTCCGAGTCAATCATTGTATTTGGTCGAAAGTTAAAGACAGACTTCAATGAGCGGAGGACGCCCAGGTCTTTCAGTTTTATAGAATGCAGAATTCAATATCTCGATAGAATTTAGAACTATTTTCTTCACAAATGAATAGAGGTATGTTTACATATCTGTAAGCTTAGATTCACACACACATACATACACAAAAAACTACACTCACACACACATACATAACTTTTCATTACTTTCCAGTAATTTTTCAATTCCAACGATTTAATTATATTTGTGAAAAATGACCAAAAAGAGACAAAGTGAAAATGGTAATGACAATAAGAATGGTTGTGAGATCCCCACACACATTCACACACATACACACACATATATGCATATGTGTGTGCATGTGTGTGTGAGAGAGAGAGAGAGATATGTGTGTGTGTGTGTGTATGTAGGGGTATCTTTATCTATGGTGATAGCGCTCAATATTTAAAAATTGAAAATACAGCATCAATTGGTGGGCACACATTTACATTTTTTTCTTATTACTGATCAGTTTCACGTCATAGCGATCATCGGATAATATATACATATATATATATATATATATATATATATATATATATATATATATATATATATATATATATATGTGTGTATATATATATATATATATATCATTATCAATATCATCCACCTTTATAAGTCCACTGCTGGACAAAGACCTTTCCCATCTCCTTCAATGACGATTGTTGTATGGGGTTAGGGTGGGGATGGGGGTGAAATTGTGTTTAGTGCACTCTGAAAACAGTTCTCCAGACACTTCCTGTAACACACAACTAAGGGTTAAATGAGTTCTGTTAGGGTAGGTCAATGAAGATAGTAAAACAACCGAGAGAAATGTTTCAATGCATTAGTGCACTAATCATAATCGTTGTAGAAATTGTGTTCACTGGGCAAAACAGTTATTTTCTCGAACTGCCTGAAGAAGAAACCTCGATAGGAAAGTGAACTGGACCGACGCGTTGGTTGGAAAACATTTGTAAGCAGAGTCATTTGCTTCTCTCGCCCAAGACGAAAGAAAGAAAAAAAAAAGGTTGCTGCCCGCCACGTCTTCCCTGTCTGTAAACAAGCGAAATCTACAAAATCAATATGTCGATCGAACAAGCGTTTTGCGTCCTAAACTTGAGGCAATTATTTCGATCTTATTTTACGAAACTGATTCCTAACTCATCCCACTTGGCTCGCAAATACAGTGACATTGGTTTGTGGCTCTTCTATTTGGAGAAAGCGTACCCTGATGACTGTGAAATTGAGTTTCATGACTAAACTACTATAAAGATCTCTCGAAACTAATTACAACAAAAATATATTGCCTCATGATACTGATGTGATTAATAACGAAATCAACACCATTGTTTTCTTCTTCTTCTTCTTCTTCTTCTTCTTCTTCTTCATCGTCTTATTATTATTATTATTATTATTATTATTATTATTATTATTATTATTATTATTATTATTACGAATAATACATACGCAGAAATAATTTTATATCATGTAAGACATTTCATCCAAAAGATACAAAGTTTTTGATTTGGAAATATTATCAATAACAAGATATGTAGCAGACTATACTTTTGAAGATATCAGTGATTAATGTAGTCGTCTTACAACGAAAATATATCTGCATCATCTGGTTTTAAGGTAAGTTATCCATCTCCATGGATGACTGCTAAGGGGTGGGGGTTAAACGGGGTATTTCCCCTGGATTAAACCTTCTAACATTAAGCAAGGGTGGGGATTCAAAGTTGGAATCTCTATTGTCAATAAAAGATACAATTGTTTTATGTAACCCCAACTTGGTGTACCCATATAAAATCATGGTGTTATTAATCGCTGTTAACAGGGTTGAAATGGAGAGGAATTTCTCTGTTCTCTATGCAGTCGAGCAAAGTAACTTATTCAATGAAATAATCACAAAAAGCAACTGCCAGGTCCTTGGGAGCTGCAAGCTGAAACGAGAAGAGTGACAATAAGATGAGAAATGTTGGCCCCATTTAAAGAACGACTCATTAATTATTTTTGTAATCAGTGCTGAATACAGATGATTTTTATATGAGTACATACATATACATGTAGTGTTTATGATCCGAATGAAAGAACGTGAACAATTTATCAAAAAAAAAAAAGTAGGCTATCTCAAAACCGTAGGCCCATGCCAACTGCACGGCCTGCACCCCGTTCTCTAGCCGATCCTGACGGTGAGTCATAAGAACCAATACGGATACACTTCTAGTGGAATTGTTCTCAGGGAATGTTGTGTTGGAAAAAATCTAACTGGCCTGGCCAGCCATTCCTAGATCTTTGGAAAAATGCCATTCTGAAACACTTGGCTTTGTCTAAGTAAATACAAACAAGAAACGCAGAATCGCGTAAGAACTCTTTTACTTGGTCATCGCTGGTTAAATATTGACAGAATCGGCGATATCCAAGGTATAATACTGGGAGCAGCAGTTTGGTTACTCATGGGTTAAACACTTGGTCCTTAAATCAGGGGTGGGCAACTAACTGCCCTCCGGTCACATTCGGACCATGAAAGGATTTTGACCGACCTGTGAGCAAATATTGGGATATTATGTTGACTTTTTATGTTTTAGATGGGTTTCTTTGCGTCTTGATAATTCAAAAGATGATTCTTTATTCGATAAAATAGTGAGAATGGGCGTCTGTTGCCACTTTTCCGGGTAGGAATGACATATTTCCGGGGGGAATAAAGGATAAATTGCAACTAAATCGATCTCTTTGATTACTAATTGTCATCCTTGTTTAAGGAGAAATGATTTTCTAGCAAACGTCATTCATTGATTAGAGGTCAAATACCACAAGAGATATTTGAATGGATAATTCACAAAACTTATTTATGTCATTTACCTGATCCACCCTGCGCCCATTGTTACTGGATCCAGCCAGTTGAGGTAAAAAGGTTGCCGACCTTTGCACTAACTACTTATTTATTCACAAACTTCGTAGAGACCCTTCGGGGCTTGTAGTAGATCTTGTACTCATAAGATATAATAATTGGAAACCATCAGTGAAACCTGGCACCAAAACTGTACCTACTCTTTTGTAACTACTTTTTGGTACATAACTTTTTGTACCTCCCTTTTGTACGTCTCTTTTTGTACACTGTTTTTGCCTTTACCTATTTGTACCTTACTTCTAGTACACTATTTCCGTACTAACCTTTTTGTACCTAACTCTTATGTACTCTTTTGTTTGTATTTACCTTTCAGTACCTACCGTTTTGAACACTGTTTTCTTATTTACTATTTTGTATTTGCCTTGATGTCTCAACATTTTTGTATCTACCTTTTTGTACCTACCGTCTTGTACACTGTTTTTGTATCCACTTTTTAGTATTTACCTTCTTGTACCTATCTTTTTGTATCTACCTTTTGTACCTACCTTCTTGTACCTACCTTTTTGTATTTACCTTTTGTGCCTACCTTCTTGTGCCTACTTTTTTATAAATACCTTTTTATATTCTGTTTTCGTACAAACATTTCTGGACTCTTTTTTGTAGCTAAATGTTTAGACACTATTTTTGAATTTACCTTTGTTTGTATCTGATGTTTTGTACACTGCTTTTTTGCATCATTTGTGTACAATTTTTTGTTGATACCTTTTCTGTTCACAATTTTTTTATGTACTCTTTTGTACACTGTTTTTGAATCTAACCTTTTTATATGCTTTTTTGTACACCATTTTTATGACGATGGAAGTATTTTATTTTGTAACAGTAAGTCTGTAATAGGATATCTTCTTTTTATGCCACCAATCAAATGTTATCTTGTTGAATATTATCAAATGAATAAACATATTCGATAAGTATAAAACAATTGATAAACACAGGCGTAGTAGAGGGGTGTCTAACTGACCAAATTTCAAGTATGAGAAATCCAGAAATTGACCTCTTGTTTATTAAAAATAAATGGTTCACCTATTCCGAAATGCCAATATTGCTCTCTCTCTCTCTCCCTCTCCCCCCTCTCTCTCTCTCTCTCTCTCTCACACACACACATTAATACATATGGGTATATGTATGTGTAGACACTGTATTCCAACTTTAATGATGAATGAATGTTGTATCTTTTTGATAAAATAATTATATTTCTGTGCAATGATTGACATCAATAAAACGAGAGACTCTTCAAAGCATTTCTTTCTGTTATTTCCTTTGTAGTGTTTGTCCGTCTCTTGCCTGGACCGAAAATAACTTCGACACAAGGAAGAACATCTGAAAAAAGCATTTTCAAACAAGTGCTGCAACAACAACTCCTTCATATCATCATCATTATCATTATTATTGTTTTTTTTATCAATAATCATTATCATTGTTATTAATATTATCTTTGCTATTAGTATTGTTGTTATTTGTAATATCATTATCATCTATTGATTATTATCATAATCATTATCAATTTTTATCTTTATTTATTATTATCAGTATTGATATTATCATTATCATTTGATTATTTCTCTTATCATTATATATTTTTTCATTATATCTATTATTCATTATTATCATTTATCATCATTATTATTGGTTATTATCATTATTTATTATCTTTATTAATAATAATACTATTTTTATTATTTTATTGTCATTATTATCAATAAATCATGGATATTATTATTATTATTATTATCATTATTATCATTATTATTATTATTATGATCATTATTATCATTATTATTATTATTATTATTATTATTATTATTATTATTATTATTATTATTATTATTATTATTACGAGTGAGAAAAAAGAAAATCGAGGAGAAAGATGAAAGCAGAAAGAAGTTTCTCCTTTTCTTCATGTCTGTCCGTCTTAAGTGGGAGATGATACCACCCCCCGTACGCATCTCCATAACCACACCCACCTATGCGCTCCACACACGAACACATCTATAACATATTCCAGTCTCTTTTACTAACTTTCATCCATCCTCTTCAATTTACCATTTATTATGTTTTTACTAAGAGAAGCCATTTGTTTAGAGTCTCTCTTTTTTTTTTCTCTCCAACACAAACAAGCACACATCTCTTATCTCTCTTAGTCTTATCCAAATATGGAGGCTGCCCAGGGCTGCCTGGGAGTATACCTAGAATCCCTTTTGTATGTTGTAAAGATCAGTACAACGAAGAGGAAGAAGCGCTAATCTTTACTCAATATTCTTTTAAAATTTCACCTAATTCAGTATTTGGATCAACTCCTGTTCTAGTGAAGGTTATCTTATTTTGGGAGAGTTTTTCATCACAGGATTTCGAAATTTTAACATTTTAATCTAGATAAACAACAAAAAATTTATTACTAATATAGTTACTTGCAGAAATTGACATTCAAAACAGCTTAAATCTATTTTGAAATTACGTAAAGTTAGAATGTTTTTGTGAAAAACTTTTGACTATTTTTCATAGAACAACAAAATAAAGCTTGAGTTTTTAAACTATTGCAGAACGTTTTTTTTTTAAGAATGAGTGTCATTGAATGCAAGATTCTTTGAGTGCATCTACTCATATATATTTCTGGGATTTGAAGTGTTGAGACTTTTCTGCTGTTTGTGCTTTGTTCTCGTGAGACAAAACAGCGGTAAAAATAGATTTTGAAGATGTCTGGTGAGTATTTACGATGTTTGAACGACGAAAACAAAGTACACGAGTTCGTCTTAGTGGATTCTAGGGTCTATTATCATCGATATTCGATGTCTACATTTGCAATGAAAAATTGACCTAAATTTCTTTTGATTCACAAATAATGTCTACAACAGAAAAGCCTGTAGCGTCTTAGTCCGTCGTAGTTCTATTCCTTTATTGAATGCTTTTGATAAAAATATTTCTAATCAAATTAATTTTATCTACAAGATTCATAGAAATCCAACGGCAATACTAAAAGTATCCATGCCACTCCCAGCTATTTCCTGCCATTCCCTGCCACAAAATAATGTAGTATTTTGATGCAAAAACTATACCCACCATTTACTAATGCTACTAGTTCTCAAAGGTTAATGAAACATGTGTCTGGGTATGGCAAGGAGTTCGTTCATGCTTGAGAACTAGTTGCATTAACAAGTGGCGGGTAATGACAGGGATAGAAATTAATGCCTGAAATCTAAACTATATTTGAAGTAAGTCTAAACATTTTAAAGCATAACATCTCCAATCATTTCTGTGATGCTGCTGATTTAGTCATTTATGATGTCAAGCGGTTTATTTTGAAGCCCCAAATCTTGATAATTATCGAACTTATCTTGGTTTTCTTGAGCCACAAGATCACTATCTGATATCTCA
Source organism: Thysanoteuthis rhombus (assembly GCA_963457665.1). Classification (NCBI taxonomy): domain Eukaryota; kingdom Metazoa; phylum Mollusca; class Cephalopoda; order Oegopsida; family Thysanoteuthidae; genus Thysanoteuthis; species Thysanoteuthis major. Next base: position 8,427,782 of record OY735223.1, read on the forward strand.
ATATTTTCTTTAACAAATATCAGAAACCATCACCAAAAAGAGTTAACATAGGTTTTTTCAGTTTTCAAGTTGGTCAGGCTGGTTGGTTGTGTATGCATGTACGTATTTATCACACGTATATACTGCACAAATGGAGTGAGAGAGCTGGTATTTTCAACATTTACTCCCTATCATGTTTATTGACATTTTCTTTTTTATATTTTACACCAATCGATCGACAATGACAACGGTTGATCGCACATGAAGTTTTTGTACTGTTTTATGATATAAAGATACCTCATCTTTACTCGAACAAGTTAAACAATACAGCAGACAAATTAAAAAAAAAGAGTAAGCAAATCAAAAACTACTGCACGCCAATTAAAGACTGTCATAAGCAGATCAAATATGCAAATTAAAGACTGTAATAAAGAAATCAAAAATTACTGCACACAGAAAGTAAGGTGAGTAATTTAGAGGATACAACGGAATAATTAGGAAAATAATTTTCTAATAATAATTTGCTTGTGTTTTTTAATAGCTTCTTAGTTTTTAATTTGCATGTCGTAGTTTTTAATTGCTCACTGTTTTTTTTTCTTATTCGCTTGTTTTAATTTTCAACTTGTTCAGGTAAAAAGTATACTTTATCTGCTTGAAGGAAATCATGTATGTACAGGTTTTTGCCCACTATACGAAGGTAGAGCGTTATTAAAAAAGCTTTCCGTAAGCCGAAATGGTGTTAAGCGAAGAAGCAATTACAATTAATTTACATGGGAAAATTTTCGACCCTCCCAGTTGTTAGGCTGTTCTGTCAAGATGAGTCATGAGAGTTTGTGGTTATGGGAGGTACAGTAGAATGGTGTGTAGAAGGTAGATACTGCCCGAATGTTATTTTCGCTTTTTTTTCCGAAAAATCCTAAGAGTGGCGTAAAGCGAACTTTCGAAAACTGGGAAACCACCTGTATTAAGATTCTATTAAATGATCTATTTTTCAGAAAAAAAAACACTATTTCAGTGGAAGACTCCATGATTTGGAATGGTGGGTAGGAGATGTTAATATCAGCCAAGTTGTTACCCTCAAAATCTACTCAAAAAGACATCTCTGACGAATAATAATTTGTAAACAATTTTTATTACTATAAACAGACCTGGGCACGCGCTGAGAGGGTAAAACAGGACATTTGTCCTCCTCCCAGGATCAGGCCTACTCAAAAAAGGCGACGGGGCTTGAAAGTTGAAGCTTCATAACCTAAACACAATTTTTTTTATGTAACTCTGACCTAATGTATCCATGTAAAAAGCAAGTATTATACTTCACTGATAAAAGGGTTGCCGCCTTTCCGAATATATCCATGTACCCCCTTGAGATGTATCTTCTTTCAGCTACCCATCCCAGGAAATATATCTTTTTTCAGCCACCCATTTTGGAAAACAAGCAGAGGACGCACATGCTTCGTGCTACAAAAAGAGTTTACCAGTTCTGTTGATAAATGTTCTTCATTTAAAAAGACTGAATTACGGAATATTTTACAAAAATACTACAATCATTTACGGTCAGGGTTATGTTATGTAAATTTCCCCTTCGACAAAACATAAATTTGTGTAATATCACAACTGGTCTTGTTATTTCCCTTTCAAACATTCAAGATACGCAACACATGAATTCTTCTCGGATTTTATTGATTTTTCTCAAATTCATTCAAAATCTCTATGTTTGCATTAATACTGCGAAGATTTTAGAATATCTCACTCTCTCCCCCTCTCCTTTCTCTCTCCCTCTCTCTATCTCTTAAGCAGCTGTCTTCCTGTTATTGTGTTCCCCATCAGACATTGGTATAGCTCAACCAAATTTGGTAAGCATACTCCAAAGAGCCTGACAATCTGCTTTTTCAAAAAATGTTTAGAAGGGTTGTAAAAGGATTCTATTCACAATGTGCTCATCTGAACGCTTACACTGTGTTCAATATACGTATGCATAGTAGTGGATTCAAGAAAGAATAGAATATGAACATTGAGTGTAAATACTTGGTAGAGGGGGGTTAATTCTGATTCTAGTTCTGTAGATCCCATTTTGAAAAAATGGCCGATATCACAACTCATTCCGGTGACCGATCAAAAGTTACAATAACGTTCGGTCAAAGGGCATCAGAAAATTTAGCAAGCCGTTATCAATTTTTAGCGTGCCGTTATCACCTATAGTAAATTATGCCGATTTTAGGGTCACCTTATATATTTTTCGAAAGATTGTTTTATGAATTGGGGTAAATGCACCCCAGAATAAATAGCAAAACAAACACAGTGTATGCTTTATAATTTAAAACTATAAATTCAATTTTCTGAAGTTACACTTTGTGTTTGCAGCAAGCCATATCTTTACAATGGGATTCGTTGAATGAATCTGGGCAAGCGATCATTGTTAAATCAAGAGATTTCCCCATTTTCTTCTCTTTTGTTTACGGCAGATTAAAGACAAATCATTCAACTTCTGTCAAAAAGAATGACTATAAATAAAAAAAGTAGTCGATTGACAAGTTTCTGTTTTATCTGTCTCTGAATTGAGATTTATTGTAACCAGCAAAATTTAGTTGCTTGACTTTTTTACGGGAATTGCTTTACTTATGATGAAAAATTGAGTTTTAAAGCAAACAAAAAAAATTTATACTTACCAATGTATTTTGGCAAATGTGGCGACCCTTGATTAAGTAGACACATTTCAATGTGAATTTCATGGTTTTAGCTCATAGTTCAGACTTTGCCTATCTGGGGTATGTTTTCGGTTGCTTTAAATGTTACCTTATCTCCCAAAATATTCAGTAATTAAACATTTTTCAAAGATCATCTCGATGAATAACAGGAAATTCAACTAAAACGAACCAGAAAATATTTTGCAGTCGGGAAACCATTCAATTATTGAATGGTAGTTTATAAAGATTACATAGAAACTTTCGATAAAACAGAACACCTTCATTGATTTGATCTCATGTGGGGGTATTGGAGATTGGAGAAATATGGGGGCATTGCAGATTGGAAGAGAACAATGGGTGCATTGTAGATTGAAGACGAATGGAGGTATTACAATTTGGAAGAGAACATTGGTGGTATTGTAGATTGGAGACACATCGGGATATTACAGATTGAAAGAAAACAATGGGTGTATTGTAGATTGGAGACACCTGGAAGTATGACGGACTGAAAAAGAAAAATGGGGGTATTGTAGATTGGGAACACATATGGTTATTTCAGATTGGAAGAGAAAATTGAGGGTATTGTAGATTGGAGACACATGGTAGTATTACAGATTGCAAGAGAACAATGGGGATATTGTAGATTGGAGACACATGAGGGTATTACAGATTGGAAGAGAACAATGGGGGTATTATAGATTGGAGACACATGGAAGTATTACAGATAGGAATAGAACAATGGAGGTATCGTAGATTGGAGACACATAGGGGTATTTCAGATTGGAAGAGAACAATGGGGGTACTATAGATTGCAGACACATGGGGGTACTACATATTGAAGGAGAACAATGGGTGTATTGTAGATTGGAGACACATGGAGGTATTACAGATTGGAAGAGAACAATTGGGGTATTGTTGATTGGAGACACGTGGGGTTATTTCAGATTGGAAGAGAACAATGGGGGTATTATAGATTGGAAGAGAATAATGGGTGTATTGTAGATTGGAGACAAATAGGGGTATTACAGATTGGAAGAGAACAATTGGGGTATTGTTGATTGGAGACACATGGGGTCATTTCAGATTGGAAGAGAACAATGGGGGTATTGTTGATTGGAGACCCGTGGGGTTATTTCAGATTGGAAGAGAACAATGGGGGTACTATAGATTCGAGACACATGGGGGTATTACATATTGAAAGAGAACAATGGGTGTATCGTAGATTGGAGACACATGGAGGTATCACAGATTGGAAGAGAACAATTGGGGTATTATAGAGTGTAGACAGATGGAGGTATTTCAGATTGGAAGAGAGCAATGGGGGTATCACAGATTGCAAAAATATGTTGGCGTCTTATATGAACGAGAAGGCATTTGAAATTGCAGAGACTTAAGTCATTGTTGATTGTAGAAACATTATGACACTGCCGATTGGAAGTTGCCAGTCCTATTGAGAATGTATGAAAACCTCCTTCATCAACTCTGAAAATAATCAATGCGTTCTAAAATGAAATAAGCAAATATCAATTAACAGTTTATCGGAGGTCCTTACGGTGCTTTTGAAATCCCCCCTTAGTTCCCTTGTACATTGGTGGTCCTTGGGCTTTTCAAATAGAATACACTGCTGTGTGCTTAGATCATAATAACTAATCTATATTTTAAGATTTCCTCATAGACTAAGTTTGTTATTTTTTAATTCATTGATAGAGGACAGTTTTGCTTATGAGCGTATCTCAGTTGATTATTAATTTTATATCTGCCCTTTGTCGTCAGTTGACTCTCATTTTAAGCAACAATCGAGATTTTAACTATATTCATTGGTAAAAGAGATTTTCGTAGCCGACCATCAGAATAATCAGGCAAAGATGTGAAGTTTCTCTTTTCCATTGAAACTAATTTGTATGATTCTCATTTCGGCTTTACAAACTGAAACGGTTCCCTTTATTCATCAACTGCAATTTTTTTCATGTTGGTACGCAATGCTAAGAGATCTGAGTAATATAGAGAGACGGATAGATATAATTTAGAAAGAATATTGTACCGGTCCGGTTAACCACTCAATAGGAACCGTCACATGACCATTATCATTTGACAACATGTCGTTTTGCAGATTGGTGACTTTTACTTCTCTCACTTTTTGTTCGGCAGTAATCATTAAAAATATCTGAATGTTCAAAAAAAAAGAAAAAAGCGTGAATTGAGGCACCAATTTAGAAAATATTTGGGGAGAGGATAAAAAAAAACAAAACAAAAGTTCTAGTCATAATATGGAGTAGATATTGAAATTTTCAGCCATCTAGCTCCATAAGTGCAGCCTTTATGCATGATGCATATATATATATATATATATATATATATATATATATATATATTTAACCAGCCAGCCATACCAACTTAAAAACTGGAGAAAACTATTTCGATCGTTTCGGTGACAGTTTTGGTTGATATGTTTGAATGAGAAAGAATATTTATGAGCAATGTAGACAAAATACTTATTTATGCAAGGAGAGAGAGAGAGAGAGAGAGAGAGAGAGAGAGAGAGAGAGAGGGGGGGGATGCGAGTGGAAATGTGATAAGATGGATAAAGAAACAGTAGTCAAGGTGAGAAGGAAAATCGAAAGAGTAGTAGTAGTAGTAATAGTGAGAGACAGAGTGAAGGTAATGAAGCGAAACAAAGGAGGGAAATCTATTCGCCAAATATTATCCATCGTTATTTTCGATTACTGTTCCGCAAAGTGAGTTTTTACCGACTCTTAGATGGTCGCCAAGTGGCGTAGACAAGGGCCCGAACGCCGTAGGCAACAATCCAACCACGGACAGCCATAGTTTTGCCTTGGCGTGGCTAATATGATGACCGTCTGGCCGTAAAAAGAGGAGGACCAGTCTTCGAATGAACGATTTGTACTGTGTACCTCCTGTAGTCATCTTAGAAACTAGTTCTTCTACGAAACATTAAAGTCTCTTGTTAACCTTCTGCCTATCACATTTATGTAATTAGCTTTTTACATTGAATAACTTCATATCTGCACTTATTCGATCACCTTTCTTTGCCCCTTTTCAGCTCAGCTACATTTTTTGTTTAACGATGAGTAGAATGCTTTTTTCTTATCTCTTCAAAACCCTTGATCAGCAATTGCTCTTTCCGCCAGACAAACCCGTTCAGAGGCATAGCTGAGTGAAGAAAATGCCCCATTGGAGTAGGCCCCCCAAACTTTATAAATAGTAGTTCACCTACTGCATCTTTAGCCATTCCCCAGAATCCGTCATCTGTTTAACTTGCATTCCAAGCTTCTTTTCCTGAATGGTCGCTCAGATGCTTTCTCGTTGATTCGTTTTTCTTGCCTTTTTTTCTTCACTTCTAACTTGAAGGATTATCCATTTCTAATTGACAACCAAATTGCTTCCAGCTATCTAGGTGCAGCGATTTATTTCGAAAAGTATCCAACTCCATTTTGAGGAGTTCCACGGTTTGCTTGTGTCAATGAAAAATCGAAGCCAAGATCGTTGTCCGCCTCATGAATAGGCTTCTTCACACAGAATTTCTTATTTTTCTCTAGGAAAGAAATTCAATATTTCGAAAGATTTTAAAGTCACATACACACAAGCTCACACATGCACACACAAACACACAGCAAGTAAGTCAACTAGCCTTCAAACACATGAAGCACATCAGAGATAAATTCCGGGCAACTGATTGAAGAAACTAGCCAGTTCCTGAAGGTCTTCATAGACGCTACCGGTATTTAATTCGAAAATTCGAAATTATTTAATTGAACAGTTTGGTATAAATGTATTCATCACAAAAACATCACCACGAATTGATTTCCTAATCGGCGAGGAAAAGAAAATGAAATATTCAAAAATACCCTAGTCATGATTCGATCGCACTACCGTTCAATTAAAAGTCAGTCATCGTAAACACGATCAAATGATATGCTTAAACATGTCTTTTTATCCTCCTATATAACCGTATTTAGACATAAATGGAAAACTCAAAATTGGAAAATTTCAAAAAAGAAATTAGCTCCCAATTCATTTAGAACACGTTAATCGGTGCTGATCTTGCCCGAGTGCAATCTTATTCTTGACACAATTTTTGTGTCTCATCAAAATGTCTGTTTTCGTTAATTGAACGTTACTACTTGATACTTGTAATGGATATAATTTCCATATCTCAAGCTTTTATGGCATCTATTTGGTTGCTGACCCCTGCTCTAGATACTCAAAATCCTCCTAAGTTGAGTCTGCACTGCCCTGTGTACTTACCAGTACATGGATATCATCTATTTATGATCATGAAAAAATAACATTATTTCTTCTTATTCAGTTTTTTGCATTTATATTTCTTGTATATCCACTTTTTACCATCGTCATATTCAAGAAATGATGTTTAATTGTTTCCATTCCAATCAATTTATCAACTCTTTGTTGGTTGTCCATATCAAATAATGATCCCAAATTCCAATAGAAATTGGCTAGATAGATTGGATATGGAGAAAAAACACAAGAAATTAAAGGATTTCTCTTCTTTGTTGAAAAAAAAAAAAATGGAAAAATTTATTAATAGAATCATATAAATATAAGCGAAGAATCACTTTGGGATGGCCAGCCTTCGACAGAGCAAGCTCAGCTTTAAAGAACCAGATGATCCCAATAATCCTAAAAAGAAGAATACACAACCAATGCATTTTCCCGATTGTCACTTATGAAGCTGAAACATGGAACATAACCAAAAGACAGACCTGCAAACTGAGAAGTATGCAACGTGCACATGAGTGAATCATGCTCAACCTTACATGGAGAGATCACAAGACAGCACAGTATATCAGGAAGAAAACGGGTGTCCGTGACATCATAGAAACTATTAAAAAACTCAGATGGCAATGGGCAGGCCATGTTGCAAGAACGGAAGACAACCAATGGACATCACGTCTCATAACATGGATCCCCAGAGATCACACAAGAAACTGAGCCCGACAGAACACAAGATGGAGAGATGAACTGGAGAGATTCAGGAAATACTGGCTCCGCGATGCCCATGATTGAGAATTGTGGTGAATCTTGCGGAAGGTCTATGTCCAATGACGGACTTTAAAAGACTGATGATGAAGATAAATTTAATGACGACTCTGTCTCTAATATTCAGTTTAATTTAACCCTGTCGCCAATTCTTAATTCATTAATTTGGTATTTTTTGTAATATACACACACACACACACACACACACACACACACACACACACACACACACACACACACACACACACACACACATATATATATATATATATATATATATATATATGAAAAATGGTGTAATCCCGTCTCTAATACTTCATGTAATCCTTATAAAATTAGGCGTATTAAGACGTAAAGTATTTTCACCTCCAACCTACCATACTTACTTTCATAAATGGCAGACATGACCAGTGATGATTTGCTAAAAAATGCAGAAGAACTGAGAACATTTCCACATTAAAAATGATGGATCAAGGGTTGCAGTTAATGATTAAATTTACCTATTGCTACTGTTCCTTACTTTTAACTACCAGAGAAAGAGACCAGAAGAAGAGGCTCTGTTTCCTTGTGGATATTTCATATTCTACCAAAGAAGGTCGTAGAATGGTTCAACCGAAACGAATAAACAACAAAAACAAGAAAGAGTTCAACTAAAATAATCATTGATTTCAGAACAAATACGTTTTTTGTTCTGAAATCGTTTCATTATTTTAGTTGTCACGGTACAACAATAAAGCAAAAATAATTTTAGACGTTATTCAATACATTTAAATGGGTTTTATAGACAGCTGAATAGCGTCATAAAACCATCTGCTGTCCATGAAACAATCTTGTCAAATCAGACAGACTATATGGGACTAAATTAATAGTCAAACTTTTCCAATATCCACCATTTAGTTTTTGAAAGCATTGATCGATTTGGATCGGTAGTCTCTTCATCGAGAGCATTCCATGGTTTGGTCAGTTGAGTGCAGAAGAAATTCTTCCTCGGTTCAGTGGATGTCTATACTTGGACTTTTTGACTATGTCCTTGGGCTTTAGTGGATACAGTTCAGGGATTTGACTTCCCTTCGGCCAAAGATTCATAACAAAATACTTTCAGCCTGTACAACAAAAGACAGATGTTCACTAAGAATTTTTCGGAAGAATTCGTGTCTTATTAAAAAAAATGAACTTGTTGGTTGTGACACTCCAAAGAATTCGTTTCATGGTTAGGCTAAACTATGAACCGGATTCAAGCCATTAGTTGTTGCCGAAATATCGACATGGTTGCATAAATTTGGTGCCATTTTTATTATTTCTTATCTCCCCCTCTTTTATCCCCCCCTCTCTCTCTCTCCCTCTCAGACACCCATACACGACTCCATTTCTCCATTCGCCGACTCCATGTATCCAATCCTGTTGCCCAGATAAAATGACTCAATTATGCGATCGTTAAAAACCAAACGAGCGTTTGACGCTTAATGGGCGACGAAAGACTTGCCTGCCCTTGGAATGTATGGAAGGCTGGAGGAGGGATAGGCCGATGAGGAGCTACAATGACCATAACAGAAGATCAAGGGATGGTAAGGAGGAGAAAGGAAAAACATCTTGTTTATATGTTTCTGTTTGATTCCGAGTGGAGGAAAAGGGATCCGAACCAAAATGGCAAATCTGAAACGCCCAGAGTTAGCAAGTTGTGAGGGAATCAGGAGGGAAGGAAAATGAAGGAAAGTAAATTGTACGAGGAATGAAAGAATGGGAAGCAGAAAGAAGGAAGTAAAAACGATTCACAGTTCCATTTTGTTCACGCAAAAATGGTGAAATTGATAAGAGAGATTTATTTTTCTAGTGAGAGATTTTGTCATATTTTGGTAGGTCGTAAAATCGATGATTATTTCTTCTGATTAGAAATAGGGATAGATTTTTTGATATTTGATTATCTGGAATAGGAGATGCGAGATAGTCAAGCAGATAACAGCTTAGCAAATGGTCTCGACGAACCACTTCAAACTCTGGATGAGAAAGTTTGCATTCACTTCACACTAATGTCCTTGGCAATGGTATGAATCCATCTCTTCCTTTGACTATGGCTAAAATGGTGCAGGGTGAAATGAGTGACGCCACTTCGGCTGTTTGTTGCCTCAGTCTATTTCACACATCGCAATGAGATGTGCAGAGCCCAAGCAGAGCCAAGTTGAGCCGTAGCCAATGAAAAGGCACTTCTTACTTACATAGTCACCCACATGTTATTGACCAGAAAAAAAACCCAAAAAACTTTTTTCATTCCAACGAACAAACAAAAATCAGAATCGCCATGTTAAACCATAATTTGGGCTGTAACGAAGATCAACATCGTAATATGGAATAAAGAGCGCAAAAAAAAAACAAAGATGAAAATAAATGAACAAGCCTGAAAGTCAGACCTAAGGTGCTGTAGTTCTTCTCTTGCATGAAGATCTTGCAAAGGCAGTTTTGTCAACTTTATTTTCAAATTCATATCTAAAATCAAGTCAAAATTATCTTAAAACACCGAGAAACAACTACATTCTCGAGAAATATATCTTAAATCTTGCCATATCTGTAACAGATTAACGAATGAAGGATAACTCTAATCTTCAACATTTATCTTATCAAGATATTAGTTAATTTATTTGAAATTTTACTAATTTTATCATTATAAATCCAATCAAAATATTTATCTTATTAAAAATCATTTAAATATCAACATCTGTCATCTAGACGCAATGTAAAACGTTTGAATTTAGATGAAAAACATCTGAATTGGCTACACTATACATCATAAAATACTTCAACTAATAAAAAGGTTGGAAAGAAAATATATCTATATTGTCCCGCTTTTATGGAAAATGCATAACGAGGCCGTCGTTATTTCATTTAAAATCCTAAATGAATGAACTAATTTTTTGCGTAAATAACGAATCAAAAGGTATGTTTGACAAAAAAATTGCATGGAAGATGAAAAAAAAAGAAAATCTGGTTAGTCACTCAATAGAAACCGTCACATAGCCAACGTCTTTTGGCAGCATGCCGTGTTTCATCATCATCTCCATTCAGCGTTGGTCGTTGGACATGGACCTTCCCCATGAATCGCCACACCTGTCTTTCTTCTAATATATTGTGCTGTTTTATGATCTCTCCAAATGAGCTTCAACATGATTCACTCTTGTGCACGTTGCATGCTTCTCAGTTTCAGAGTCAGTCTTTTTGTTAGGTTCCATGACGTATTTAGTGGCGATTAATTAAATAATTGAAAAAAGAGGTGATCCATAAATAACTTACTTTACTCACCATTCGTTGGACAGTGATCACTAAAAAAATCTGAATTCTCAAAAAACAAGCGTAATTGCCGCTGGACACAGACTAAGGGACTGGTTTAGCATAAAATTACTTTGCAATTTTAATCGCCTTCCCCAAAAAACTATCTGGGAGTATAATAATAAAGGGTATTTTTAGACATAAAAAGGAGTAAATGTAAAAAAAATTCCAGCACTTTCCTTGCTCCATTGGTGCAGCCTGTACACTCATACATTGCATGCTAGCCAGCCAGCCAGACTGACTAAAATCAACAGAAACCTATGCTGACAGTTTTGACGATAGTTTTGCGTGAGAGTTTTCTCTTAATGCATAATGCTGCTCTATCATAAAAAGATGTCCTGGTTAATGCTCTACCTCGAAAAATAAGTTCCCTCCTACTGCTCCACCACAAAAATACGTCCTGTATTATGACGTATCATAAAAATATGTCCTTTAACATATAATTAAAAATCTTCAATGATGCAAAAAATCTTATAGGAAGGAGCAGTTCAAAATTTCGAAAAAGTATGCCCCATGTTAAATACATAGCCAGCCAGTCTGACCAGCCAAATTAGCCAGGCTGACCAGCCAGATCAACCAGCCAGCCTGATCGACCAGCCAGCCAGACAAGCCAGCCAGCCAGACCAGCCAGCCAGACCAGCCAGTCAGCCAGACCAGCCAGCCAAACCAGCCAGCCAGCCAGCTAGATCAACCAACCAGCCAGCCAAATCAGCCGGACCAACCAGCCAGCCAGATCAACCAGACTAGCCTGTCAGGCCAACCAGCCAGTCAGACAGCCAGCCAGACCAGCCAAGAAGCTGCAAAAACTTATTGGATGGAAAAAGAGGGGACATGAAAGTGGGAGAAAGTTCCATGGAGCGGAAAATAACAAGAGATGAAAAAGTGAAAGGGTGCCCTTACACTGGCTACGGCTCCGGACTCTGCTTGGGCTCCATTTATCACCTTACTACTTCCTTGGCCCTATTATCACCCAAAAGGGCGTCACTCACTTCACCTTGCACTGAGATGGATTCGAACTTTAGCCAAAGGCTTTCCAAGCCGTTGTTCGAACTCGGCACGCCGGGTCAGTATCTTCGTGTCGTTACCCGTTCGGCTCAAAGTGAGGCAACTCAGTAAAAATAATTAGAAGAGCGAAAGGGGCATAGAAAAGGGAAGTAAAAAGAAAGAAAAATAGAAGGAAAATAAAAACACTGAAAAGAAATAGGGAAATTGAGAGAGATTGAGAGAGAGAGGGAGAGATTGAAAGAGAGGAAGAAATTATTGCAAAGAGGTTTAATGCCTCAGAAAGAGATAGTAAAGACGTGTGTGTGTGTGTAAGAGAGAGAGACAGAGAGAGAGAGAGAGAGAGAGAAAGGGAGGGATAGAGAGAGAGAGAGAGAGAGAGAGAGAGAGAGAGAGAGAGAGAGTATGGAATGGGTGGGAATTTCCTCTCATAATTTCCGCCAAAAGAGACGCTGGAGCCTGGAGGGGCTGTAATTTTCTCCTCGGTTTTTGGCTGTGTCGATCTACTGTTTGCAACCGGGCCAGAAGCAACGCTTTGTAAGTCAAAGCGGGAAAGGGGGGGGGGGCAGAGGAAGATGCTGATGTGAGGGTCATCACGGAGAAATGAGAATGGTCATGTACCATTAGCTACGGGTTGGTAATGGGCTGGAGCAGGACACCTCCTAGTTATAACATCATTACGGGCCGATCTCTTGCCAGTGTTTTAGAGGCGATTAGAGAGGTGAGATCCTTTGATCATCGGACGCTATACCCATTCGCATCAGTGCTTACACCCTCATTAGTGATGACGATGACCATCGCTTAATGATGGTGGCCATGTTGTTTGCGAAACAACAACGATTGTATATAGCTGTTTGCAGTCAGCAGCGAGGCTGTCGGCTGGCTTTACTGGCGTTGGCCTGAAGGTTGTCGATTAGAGAGAAAAAGAGGGGGAGCCATATAGAGAAAGAGATTCCTTGATAGGTTGGAATAGAAGACGAACTAAACTATTGGGACACAGACGCGGGAAGCGCCGATGAAAAGAACAAAACGCCAACAATAAATAAAACTGTGAGAGTGACAAAAGAGTTTTGGGCGGGTAGTCATACATAGGTGCTTAGCGGCAGAGTTCAGCACCTTTAAGGGTGAATGCGACGTTCCAGATAAACGATGTATTTATCAATATTTTGAAAATAACAGGCTACGCTTGGGCATCATTCAATGAAAGGTTCCTTTATACACCAGCAATTCAAGTAAATCTATCGATCTATCTACTGATCTATGTATTGAACTATGCACACATATGTGTGCGTGTGGACTACGGCTCATTGCTCCTTCCTATCATTTCCCTACCCCTCTCTCTGTCTCATTTTCATTACATGTGCGTGCGCATGCGTATATACGCACATACATGCATGGTGATAATGATCTGCATGAGAGTATTCAAGGAAATGAAAAAGGTGTCAATGAAATCATGAAAGTCTCATTTAATGGCAAGAATCAAGAGCTTGTAAAATAGTCTGATTTGTTCTTATTCAAAAAAAAAAAAAAGAACCATTAAGAAATCCTTATATACTCCCAGAATCATTTCGGTTACAGAGTTATGTCACTGAGTTCGTCACTTGTCTGAATTCAAGAGAAAAGGTCAGATTTTCGTTTATTTTCTGATCGAATAAAAATTTTTCGACAAATGATCCAGAGCGGACACAAAAGAGAGCGCTTTTTGTTTTTCTTCTTTTCTTCTTTATTGCAACTTATGAATACTTACAAGAAATGAACAGCAGAATATTTGTTTCACTAATTCTACCCACAAGTACAGAAACCAAAACATGAAAAATATATGAAAAAAAAATTGCTTTTTACTACCCCCCCCTGCATTTACAATATTCCATATGATGTAAATATACAATAAGGTATTCTCTTTAGTAATACTTCTAGTACATAAACTGAAACACAACTGACAGAAAGTGTAGATTCGCTCCATTGTTGCACACTCTTTTGTATCCCTTGCGTATTTGTCTACTACTCATTTGTCTCTGCTCTTTTGCCTGACACTCATTTGATAACTTCCACACCTTTATACGTATGCATCAACCTGAGCAGGTTTTGTCAAGAGGAGCACTTTGTGAATCCCCTTGTAAAATATTTTCCTTGACTAAAATTTGTTGCCCAAGAATTATGTAGAGTGTTGATCTCTCATCTCACCAAACTATGGCATGATTTCGCATATGCACATGCATGCACACATGTTTCTTGCAAAAAGAACCCGAAAAGAAAACTTAATACATGCATTAATTAATAGACAAAGAATAAATAAACTCTAACTCTAGAGAAAAATAACCTATGAAATATTATTGGAATTGGATTATTCTGTTGATTCGAAGTTAGGGATGAGTTAGAGTTCCAATATGATTATTTTTGACATTTTTGAGTTCTGTCAACGAAGTTTGAGAGGTATATGTATTCGGTGGTGTTTTTCTGTCTGTCTTTTGTCTGACTAATTTCTGACTAATGTCTGACTAATGTCTGACTTTCCACACGATATCTTCGTAAGAACTGAAAAGATTTCAATGGGATTTCATGAAATGGGGTAAGGAAGATGTTAAATTTTTGGGCAAATCCAAGATTTTTTTGAGAGAGATGTTTCCGTTTTTCCCATACATTTACTTTGAATCCAGACTGTTTACATGAAATCTCCCAAATTTCTTGAAGATTTTCGATTTTGTGGCACAGTGGAAGATGAACTACGGAAGAAAGGATTACATTTTGTGGTGGATGCACAATTGCCTTCCCTACGTCGTATGTGCACATCACATAATATCTCAAAAAGCTCGTATCAGTAGAAATAATATCTCTTAAAGTTCTCTATGAATTTCTATGGAATTTTGTGAGAGAGTTGGCCATGAAATGACTGAGCTATTTGGGGGAAGATTACACAAATACTCACCTTGACAATGCTGTTGGCAGAGGTATTCACTCCCTGAGAGTTTTTTTTTAATTAATCAATGTAATACACAAAACTTATTCGTAAAGAATGTAAATAATTCATTTTGCTAATTCACTTGTGAAAGGCATGAATCCATCTCTCCCGTTTGCTACGGGTAAAATTGAGCAGAGTAAAGTGAGTGACATCGCTTCAGGTGCTTTGCCATCTCCAAGTTTATTCTACATATCGCGAACAGGAATAGAGTAAGTAGAAATCTTACATGTGGAGCTCAAGCAGGGATAACTGAAATCGTAACCAGCGTACAGGTACTTCTTTGCAATTGAAAGAAAATGAACATAGGATAAGTATTTTGAAAGTTGAACGTACGATCAAAATGACCCCCTAATTTTAGTAGGAATCACCTTGAAGAAGAACCAATCCTTATGTGTTTGTAACTTTACATGAATATAACTAATCCTTTTATATATATATATATATATATATATATATATATATATACATACATACATATATATATATATATATATATATATATCCCAAACGCACACGCATAAATGTGTGTGAATGTGCGTGACTATACATAAATATGATTAATCAATATATATATATATATATATATACATATACCCAAAGCACACACACACATGGAAATGTGTGTGTGCGCGCGCACGTGTGTAAGTACACAGAGCTGAGTGATGACATAAAATTGCAACATCACTTCCATGTATAGATCCTCAAACCTACTTGGTATATCATGATGTACGTGTATATTTATCTGAATAAAAAAAACACCCTTGTAACAATAGACACATAAACAGTTAGTAGTGAACAAGACAGAAAAAGATTTCATAGCTAAACAAGATGTCGCTACCATTCTCTCTAATCGGTTTAAAAGTCCTTGCCGCTAGCCCATGTTTTTCTAATTACGACCAATTATAAGGTGTCATGTTTACTCTGAAGAAAACCAGAGAGTTAAGCAAAAGATAAAGCGGTAAAGGAGGGCTACTTTAGCAACGCAACCTGTTGTTGATTGCACAGTTCAACCACAAATTATCACGTAGATTAGAGGCGTTGCACATTTGGAGGCTCTCTCATGACTTCATATTATTCTCCATTTCCCCATCTTATTAAGCTTTATTGTTGTCGTCAGGTAGGTTTAGTTCCTTTGGCTGAGGATTTCATTAAGCGACTGTCTATTTGTTTACAGACATCCATGTCAACTTGAATTAGAGTGATGAGATCCACCTTTCGCCCTAGGACAATGTACTCTTATTTGAATGTGATCACCAATTTGTCACTAGCAAGTCACCACAAGTGCTGCGATGAAGTCGAAGAAACAAGGAATTTATTCTGTTGAGTGAATTCATTGCTAGCGCTGGATTAACTAAATAGCAAATGTAGCATAGGCTACGAACCCCACAATTTCACAGATCCCGAGCTAAATGTTTTTAATTTGTCAATTCTGATTCCGTGATTCTGCACTTGATCTATTACTATATCACTAAACTGCCCTTAGTTTCTATGAACGACTTGGTGTTTGTTGGCAATTTTAGCTAATAATCACCTTTAATGGGGGTTGTTATTTTAATACGGTATTTGATGGGAGTGTAGTATTAATATGACACATATAGGACACATAAAAAACAAAGGTAGTTGAAATTGAAGTCGTATCCATTGTACAATGATCAGAACAAAACAAATAGACGGTCTTTCAGTTGAGTCTTGGTATTTTAATTGGTAGAGCAGGCCCAGCTAAATAATGTTTTCCATCGGAGAAGCGGGTTCGAACCTCACTTTAGACTTACTCTTTATTTTCCAATCAAAACTATTTACTTACCACCGAAGGAGTGAGGAGACAAATAAAATAAGATGGAATTAAAAGTAGTCATAAAGATATAAAATAATGATAAAAGTAAACCTATTACTGAAATGTCTGACCTATTTATCGTATTATCTGGTTGTAGAGCAAATGGAAATAAATCATGTACTTTACTATACAAATAAAGAAATCCTAATTTCACGTGTATTATCTTAACGTACAGGTTCCTTTCTAACTTTAGGCGACGGATCGTGCACGAGCTTAATCCGTCTCTGTTCACTTGTACAATCCTCATCGCATTAAGACGAATGACGACATGCCATAGCTGCGAGGGAAAACATGCCGAAACTATTTTTAAAACTTTCGATAATTCTATTTGTTTATTTATTTATTTCCACTTTTACTATGAGGTGTCGTCAGGGTGGTGGAGACTGCAGTCGATTGCTTGGAGGGTCACTTCTATGATGGACAGTCCATGGGACTTGGGTGTTTCAATGCCACGCCCTAGATTCAAACTTTTTACCAAGTGGAATAAACAAGCGTTTTTATTGGCTTGAGATTTTCCCTCAGTCCATGATTTTTCACTACAATAGTTGAAATTGATTCATAAAGATAAACAAAGAAATTTAACACCCGAGAAAAAATGTATAGATGTATACATCGATAATTTTTGTCCCCGATGGAAAAGAGCCTGGGTCTATTAATCACTATGAATGTCTGTCGTCGTCATCGTCGTTGTGTCTTTTTTTAAAAATTAGATAATTTCGTTATTTCTCAAAATAATTCAATGAAATTTATGTCGGTTTGTGGGTAAATTTTGATTGGGGGATGCTGATCTATGGCAGATCCGATAGTTTGTTTTTATTTTATAAGTAAAAACGTTGTTTTTGTGTACAATTGGGGAAATTTCTCAGATCTTGACCGATTTTATTGAAATTAGGCTATAATGTTGACAAAACCCCAGGAATTAGAAAAGATCGGAAAAGATATGAAGATCGAACTTATCACAGTATTTTTGATAAGGCAGGTTTTTTTCCAACAACTGAAAGGTATCACCATTCACCCCATGATATCATTGATCGATTTTCGGCGATTTTGTTTTTTTTGATCAGCGAAAGGTAAAAAATGCGAGTTCAAATCCTGCTGGGGGTTTTATCTTCCTTCTGATACACTCTTCTTATTTCAAGATCATAAAGAAACATTTTTATATTTAGATATACATAACTTTGAAAATTCAGCCTTTTTAGCAGTCATTGTTCAACAAAAAGAGAGAGAAATTACTTATTCATTGATCACCCCGATATATATATATATATATATATATATATATATATATATATATATATATATATATATATATATATGTGTGTGTGTGTGTGTGTGTGTGTGTGTCTATGTCTGTGTGTGTGTGTATAGTTAGGCTGACAAATATGTCTCGATAAATGCAACGGATATTCACAGTTCAACTTGTTCAGAAGTTGTAGAGGACAAAAACTTTACAATGTCATTAAAACTTCTGACGTGTTGCTTAAACCTTTCAAGAAAATAGAGCAATATTTTAGTTACCGAAGCTTCAACAGTTCAAACGTCAATGCTTGGTCTTTGCCTCAGAAAACTTAAAAGAGTCAGCTTACAGGCCGATCTCTCATACGGTAATCTGAGTGAACAAAGATACACAGGCCGAGGCCCATCGCGAATTGACAAAGTGCGTCCTCCTCCTCATCCTCCTCCCCTTCTTCTTCTTCTTCTTCTTCTTCTTCTTCTTCTTCTTCTTCTTCTTCTTCTTCTTCTTCTTCTTCTTCTTCTTCTTCCCATGTGCGGGTTGTGTTTTTGAGGAGTCCAGCTGACTTGGCGTTCGTGACAAACGCTACCATTGAAAGTGAACGTTGGAAAATCTTTGTCCGCTGTCTTAGAGACGGTTTCGTGAGGTGCTTGTGGCATGTAGCGGCACCCCGAAGGCGATGATTAAAGGCAAAGCCGATGCGATTGAGGATGCAAGTGTGAAGATTTGGAAGAGAGAATTAATGAGTTGAGGGGGGAAGGAGAGAGAGAGAGAGAGAGAGATAGAGAGAGAAAGAGAGAGAGAGAGAGAGAGAGAGAGAGAGAGAGAGAGAGAAAGAGATTGAAGAAGACAAAAAGAGGGTAGATGGGGAGGTGAACGTGATGGAAGCCAGAAATGTGTGAACGACTCGATTTACTGGTCATTAATTGTTCTTTTCGATCCTGCGTGGACGAGTGAGGAGACATCAGATTTTCGTTTGTTGTTCTAAGAAGGGGGAGACAGACAGTCAGACGGACATATATATATATATATATATATATATATACATATATATATATATATATATATATATATATATATATATATATATATATATTGAGACAAACACATAGATAGATAGATAGATAGATAGGAGCAAAATAGATACATTTTACAGAATGAAAAATTGATAGATATATAGATATAAATAGATCGATAGATAGGAACATATCAATCAATCTATCAATCGATCTATCTATCTATCTATCTGTATATCTGATTATATTCCCAAATAGATAAAGACACGATTAGATTGATGGATAGATACAAAGGTGAGAGAAGAGAAAGAGAGTTGGGGGACGAGAAAAGAAAGGAAAAACAGACTGTTATTCAGAGGAAGGAAAAAACGAGGGAGAGACGTTGAGGAGAGATAAGAAAGAATTAAAATATTGCGATACACAAATGAAATGTATACACAGAAATAAGAGAGAGAGAGGGAGAGAGAGAGAGGGACGGTGTGAAAAATGAAGAAAGAGGCTGAAGTAAGGAGAGAAAGAAAGAGGGATAGAGAAAGACTGATAGAAAGAGTGAGTGAGAGAGAGAGACATACAGATAGAGATATGGAAATAGAAGAGTGAAGAAATTCAAAGGAGAAAGAATGGGTATATATATATATATATATATATATATATATATATATATATATATAAACAAAGGCTCTAAGTGGGAAAGAAACAGATTCTTTGTTATTCTCTTTCTCTCTTTGTCTTTTATTTACACATACGAACATTCACACCTACAAATATTCACACTTACAAATATTCATACATGCAAATAAACATATCAACAACCATTTACAAATGGAAACGTTCACATCTACAAATCTTCATACATGGAGATATTCTAACCTACAAACATCAACGCATATCAACATTCACACTTACAAACATTCACACCTAAAAATATTCACATATGCAAACAGACAAACCTACAAATATTAACACATGCAAACATACACAGCTGCACCCATTTACAAACACATATTCATAGCTACAGACATTCATGCCTACTAACATTCACACATGCAAAAAGTCACACTTACAAAAATTCAAACATGCAGATATTCAAACATGCAAACATATTCACCTAGAAATATTCACCTTTCAAACATTCACAGCTACGAAAACTTACACATGCTTACAGCCACACTTACAAACATTCACACCAATATATATATTCAAACCTTCTAATATTCATATATGAATACATTTGCCTCTACAAATACTCAAACCTTCAAATACTAACACATGCAAACATTCATAGCTACAAACATTTATATCTATAAACATCAACATCAAAAATCATCCACGCATGCAAATATTCACACCTACAAACAACCCATTTGAAAAAATTCACATCTAGGAACATTCACACATGCAAACATTCACAGTTATAAACATAAGAAGCTATAAGCATTCACAAATGCAAACATTCACAACTACAAATATTCACACCAACTAACAACTACACCAAAGAAAAAAAAATCTCACCTGCAAACATTCACAAACGCAAACATCTACAGATCTACAAATATTCACACATGCAAACATTCACACTTACAAATATTCATACGTGCGAACAATCAAAACCATAAACAGTCACACCTAGAAATATATGCATGTGTGAATGTTTATAGGTGTGAATATTCGTGTGTGTGAATGTTTGTATATGCTAATATTTGTTGGTTTGAGTGTTTGCACGTGTGAATATTTGTAGGTATATGTTTTAGAAACATTCACACATGAAAAGAATTCCCACATGCAGTCTCACCTAAAACATTCACACTTACAAATATCCAAACATGCAAACATTTACTCCAATAAAGATTCAATCATGCAAATATTGACAACTCCAAATATTCACACATGCAAACATTTCCACCAACAAACATCCATACCTACAGACATTCAAAATATAAACATATACATCTACATTCACTCAAGCGGACACTTACACCTACAACCACACTTACAATCATTTACAACTAGAAACATTCACACCAACAAACATTCACAATTACAAAATTTCACACCAACAAACATTCACATATGCAAACATTTACACCTACTAATATTCCTACGAACAAAAAATCACACCAGCAATCAGTCACACGTACAAACATACACATCTGCAAATATCCACACATGTTAACATTTGTACTTACAAACAGTAACACTCACAAACATACACGCCTACAAACGTTCACAAGTGCAAAGTCACACCTACAGACACAGACACATGCAAACATTCACATCTATAAACGTTCACCCATGCAAGCATTCACACCTACATACATTCACACCAACAAGCACTCACACATGCAGTCATACCTACATTTATACATGCAAACATTCACACTTTAAAAAATTCACACATGCAAACATTCATAGCCACAGACATTGACAGCCACAAACATTCACATCTACAAATATTCAGTAATGCAAATATTTACACCTACAACCACACACACCTGCAAGTAATCACACACAAACATTCACACTTACAAGTATTCACACATGCAAACAGTCACAACTACATTCACGCATGCAAATAATCCCACTTACAAACATTCACAACTGTGTAAATTCACATATGAATATACACACATGCCATCATTTACACCTGCATACATTAACACCGCTAAATATGCACGAACATTCACGAACAAAAAGATTCACACCTACAAGCATCCACTCATGCAGTCACACCTACATTCATGCATGCAATCATTCACACTTACAAACATTCACATATGCAAATATTCACACGCGCAAACAATCAAACTCACAGTTATCTGCACTTTCAATGTGAATGTGAATATTTTTAGGTTTGATTCACATATGCAAACATTTATACCAACAATTACCCACAAGCGCAAACTTTCAAATCTACAAATATTCACATATGTAAACATTCAAACCAATAAATATTCACACATGTAAACATTCATAGCTACAAATAATCACCCAGGCAAACATCCCAACTTACAAATATTGACACATGCAGAAATCTGCACTTCAAATATTCACACATGCAAACTTTTGCACCTACAAACATTCACACGTGCAAACGTACATTTCTACAAATGATCACCCAGGCAAACATTCAAAACTTGCAAATATTCACACTTACAAATATTGACACATGCAAACAGTCACACCTACAAACGTTCACACCTACAAACATTCACACCTACAAGCATCCACGCTTACAAGACATAGACTGATTAGACATTTTGAATCCTTTTAATGAATGGCGTTTGTTCTGTCTTTACACATAATGGAACATCTGCACCAGGGTGCATGCTTTACACCAGGGTGCATGCTTTGAGAAGCGCTTGGAGATCATTTCGGTGATATAATATAAACGTGCACCCATCAAGATAAACAGAAAAGTTTTTTTTTGGCTCGATCACTAATGCAAATAGACTCGTCTGCACATTATGTTTGCGACAATTACATTCTGACAGAAAAATGGTCATCCTTTGATCCTAACTCAGTGGTCCCCCAATGGGCGGGTTGCTAAGCTAGTCAAACCGGATTGCGAGTCAAAGATATGATTTGGCGATATGAATCAATTCTACCTTCCTCCATTTACTGTCACGCCCCCCCCCACTAAGGAATAAATTTGATTTGGGCTGCAAAGCAAGTGTAAAAATGAAATGTATGAGAAAAAAAATTTTCAGTCGTCCATGAACAACTTGACTTATCATCCCTTATCCAAGTTTTGATTAAAATCCTTCGTTGTCCGGCCTGCCAGAATATTGTCGATCTAAAACGGTGTGCAGTGCAGAAAACGTTGGGGACCACTGTACTAGCCCATGCAGATCGAGGGGAAGATTTTTTCACTTTTAGAGGTCAGTATCGAAGGGGTGTCCCAATCTTACGGGGGCAAAATCTAAAGGGATTTCTTTTTTACTTTTACGGGTTAAAGTTGAGGGGGGAAGATTTTCTTTACTTTTTGGGATCAAAATCAAGTACATTTTTTTCACTTTTTACGGTGAAAATCAAGGGCTAGTTTTTTTCATTCACTCTAAAGGGTCGAAAAGAGAATTTTTGCTGTCGAAATGCAAGGGATTCCTTTTCTTTCAGGCGCCAAATCGAGAGGAAGATTTTTTTTCACTCCCTGGGGACAGAATCCAAGGGAATTGTTTCTACGTTAAGGCTCCAAATCGAGGGAGGATATTTTTTTACTCTTTGGGGTCAAAATCGAGGATTATAACTATCAAGGGGGATCATTTATTTCCATTTTTGAAAATCAAAATCAAGAGGAAAATCTCAAATTGCCGGGTGAATTTCTTTTCCATTTTTAGGGATCCAAACCGAAAGGGAACGTTGCTTCCATTTTATGAATTCAAATAAAAGTGTGAACTTTTTTACCATCAACTCCCAATGCACCTTTTCAGCATTTGCCCAATAATTTGAATATTAGCCCCCCCCACTTTTTAAACATCATTCCCTTTCCAACAATGGTCCCCTTTTTTTTAACATTACACTTCCCCATTTAGAATTTTTTTGAACACCAGTCCCTCACCTTTTGGAGATTAGACTTACATTTAGCATTAACACACGTTTTTATCTTTGCCTCCATGAACCCCTTTTTACATCAGACGGGGGGACTACATTACATCAGCTCGAACTCTTTTTTCACATTAGCCGAACATCCTTTTGCACATTAGCCCCCCACTCCTCTAACATTAGCGCCCCCCATTTTCTGACTGTGTAAAATGCGATTCTAAATCAATTTAAAAAACAAATTAGAAAACAATTAAATTTGAATTGAATTAAACACTATCTTATTTCCATTTATCTATGTTTCTATTTCTTTTGGGGGCAGCAATTTAAACCGCCCGTTAGGGTGGGTATTCAGTGAAATATATACAATACAACAGTTGCAATAAGCATTTTCAATCGGGATTAGAAGTGGGAGTGATCTTTGTCCCTGCAACAGACAGGCTTGTCTCATTTACAGTCAGACAAACACATCCCGATACAGAAAATCACTTAATTTTCATTCTCACTGTGCTATATGCTTATACACACATACGATTCTAGGTATGTATTTCTCCACACGCATCCACAATTTCAAGTGTGTTATTCGTTTCCAACCCTATGTAATTTCTCTTATCATCTCTCTCTCTCTCTCTCTCGTCATCTGTCAATTCGACACAGATCTCTCTCTCTCTCTCTCTCGCTTTCTCCCCAGCCTCTTCCTTTTTGTCTCTCACCCTTTCCACCACTCACCATGTTGCTCTCGATCTGTGTCTGTCGGCAGCCAGCAATAAGAGCGGACTCAGTTTTGATCTTGTACACTTCAAAGTTATGTAACACGGAAGACGGTCGGCAAATGGTTAGTCACTTGATGGAGGAGTGATCAAAGATCAAGTCCATCGATTGATCTTTCAGCCGACATCGCGCTTGCTTGTTGGAAAGAAACATCTTGGATCAACGAAAGAACAACGATCAGTTCTTGATTCTCTCTTTTCCCCTTTCTCTTTCTTTTTTCTCTCTTCCTTTTCTTACTGATCAAAACACTTTCGAACTATCACAGATTCTCACTCTTCATCCCTCTTTCTTCTCCCTCTCTTCCTTTTCTGACTTGTCTAATCACATTCCCACTCTCATAGAGTCTCACTTTTCCCTTTTTTTTCTTTTCGAATGAAAACTGCTAGTGGATGAAAAATGGAGAGGATTAGTTTATGACGGTGAAAAATGTAGACTTTTAAAGTTGTCTGTGTGCAGCTTTAAGACGCATTTATACACAACCGGGTCCCTAAAACGAGCAAAGCTTTTTTTATCAATTTCTTTTTTTCTAACAATCAGAGGTGAAATATTGACTACATTATACTAGTGCATGTAGTGTTATTGTGCAAAGTACGTTTTAGTATGGAATAGCTTTTTGATTTGTCTACTGTGTGCTTCATATTGTTTTTCCATTCACCTCTGATTGTTTCCGACAGCTGGTCAGTATTTCCAACCAGTTTGGCTTTAACATACGCCCAAACGATATCTGTAGGGTTCAGATGACTAGGCCCTAACATCACAGACATAGACTACCAATTAAACCACGGCCTGGTGGTTTTTACCAGGTGTTCTGGAGCATTATCTTGTTGGAAAAAGGTTTAATTTCCACCACTGAACTTGTTTAGGCTTGAATGCGACCTCTTATGTAAACTATTCTGGTACTCCTTGGCATTCTCGCTCTTCAGAATGCTAGAAATACAGCACACTTCCATTCCGTCCATGTTTCCCTGTGGTAGACTGGTATTCATTCCAAGAGAGAGAGAGAGAGAGAGAGAGAGAGAGAGAGAGAGAGAGAGAGAGAGAGAGAGAGAATTATGGAGCATCGGTTGATTACCCAAAGCGTCAGTGATCCCTCCTGGGACCGAAGAAGCCAAGGCTTCTTTGATAAGAACTTGGCTATTTTTAGCCTCCTTGAAATGGCTTTTTTTCTATAAACCAGTCGATTTTTTTGAATTTCTAAATTTGTTTGTTGCACGGTATTTGATTTTTGTCAAATTGAAAAAAGCCTATTCTGTAAAATGAAGCAGAATTGCAATAGTTTGAACGTTCGACGCGGACCTTAGGAGTTTGATGACCTACTATTGGGCTATTGGTATATTAACTATTTGGTACTGAAATATATCTATATGGTATAGATTGGAGAAATGGGGCAACTGATACTGGGGAAAGGGGGGAACATTTCATGCTCCCCATTTCCCCTAATCTATACCAGACATGTTTGATGTGGCAAGCTGATTTCATAAATACCTGCGAAATGCAACGATGGACTGTTGAATTGTGACAAATGCTGGCCAGGAAATGGCCCACGAAACAGCGCAACCATCAAGGCTATACTTTTGTGTCGAGGATCTATTGTCCATGGCATTCTCCAGCGTCGCCTTTGTCTTACTTTCCAGCATTTTGCCGTTGCCATAAAACATTGATGGTGGATGTCATATCTCATAAGTAACTTGATATCAAGTTCATTTGATCGTCCTCCTAACGCCATAGCTAAAGTGTTTCAATGTCAGTAACCTTTATTTTAAAGATAGGATTGTGAAATAACACAGCCAGCGTCAGATGGAACGATGGTAAGTACCTAGTTAACATTTACTTGAGGATCACTGACAAACTTCCGGGTGACTATATTCACAAGACCATCTTCAGGGTGTTGGTCGGTATCCAGTGAGTTTCTCCTTTTGACCATTTCTATCAATGCTCTCAGTCTTGATTCTATTTCTGGATTCTATCTTGTGATGTCTTTGACAATGCTACCTGAAGTTAAATGGGACACAGTACTTTCCAAGATTCTTAAAAGGTTGTTATTCATTATCATTTGTGTCACTGTATTTTACTAAGTTTGGTTCTGTAGTGTATCTTGATATGCAGTTCTTATAGTAGAAAATGGTCAAACTTCTGTTTTTTTAACAGCTGGGGTTCAACAGTCATAAAGTCATAATTATTGCTGGCATTTATAATTGATTTGATGCGTTCTGGCTCATTGTTATTCTGTAAAGTCTTCGATTGTTGATTTCATAGTTTTCCATATCGAAACTTAAAAAATGCATGCTTTATTAATTTTTACTGTACTCTGTCTCTACAGCCTACAATTCCATCAACAAACACATGCATAACATGCATACACTTCACGACTAACACCAACACACCACCACCACAAGCACCAGTAGAAGAAGAAGGAGGAGGAGGAAGAGAAAAACGTTCGTATTCAATTTGTGCATTTTATTAGATGATGGGTGGAGGCAATGAATTGAATCATGATTTCCACCATCAAGCATATGCATAAGTAGAGGCATAAACAATAGATTCATGGAAGAAACCACTCTTCAAAATCCTACTTTACATGAGGTTACATTTATTATTGTTACAGATATCATTCTTGGTATATATTGAATCAATATAATGATTTACTGGTAACCACACTCAGGAAAACAGGCGAGCATCAAAAACCGCTTGCTGCTTGTATTTCTCTAGTTTTCATCGACGGAGGCCATTTTACTTTCCATGTTACCATATCTACACAGACAAAAGATTTCAAATTTACAAAATTGAATTCCTCATCGTTAAAAACCTATGAATTAATAGTTCTGTTATGGTCTTGTGTTTGTACTCTTAAAAGTCGATAATTACACACAAAATAAAAAAAAAGGCATATTCGAACAGGCCCCAATTTTTAAATCATATTTTATCAACACAAAATGCATCAATTCCTATTGGGTCTGTACTGACGCCCACATAAGAAAAACCAGAGAAAGTATCGGTGTTTAGAGACAAGATAAATACAATTGGTGGACTGAGTTGAAACCTCAAGGGAAATTTTTCATTTTTTTCCTTTTAATTTCGTGTGGGTCCAATTTGCAGTGTAGCTACAATGCTAAACTGCACGACCTCATCATGAAATCTCTATAAAATATCATGTGCTTTTCAGTGTGGTTAGATTTGAAGTTTTCTTCCTGGAAGACCCCGTGTAGTGCCCAATGAAGGGAAAAGCAAAAATGAAAAAGAACATAGTCCACATTAAAACGCAAAATATTGAAAAAAATGATCATAATTTTAATTAATTTTCTTCGTAGAAATTCAAGCATAAAAGAAATCACGGTTATAAGTGTTTGGATCAGGATATGTATACGATTATAAGAAGTCGTATTCATACCCAGATATTTTGCCCAGTGAGGTGTTGATGTTGGCGTGTCTGCATGTTATGCATATGAATGTTGATGGAAACGTGTGTTTAACAGACTGGTGCTGCTTCTTGTTGCCAATATACCTGATCTAAAACTTATCAATGTTTTTGTATTTAGCGTGAATATACCGATTGGATTGTCAATTCTAATTCACCGATCCTCTATTTTCACAGAATTACACTCGAAGCCATTTATGATAGAATTCAAATATTTCTACTGATGATATGATATAAAATTGTCGTAGTGCCAATTACCTTTAGGAACCATATTTTTATCTTTTAGAAACATACAGAGAGATACTCACTCAACGTCTTTTGGCAGCATGCTGTGTTGGGGATTATCGGTGGGAAAATTTGGAAAAGCGCTGATCAATAAATAGACTATTTCTCTCATCCTTTGTTGGGCAGTGATCACTGAAAAATAGCAAAAAAAGCAAGTCTGAATACTGCTGAACACAAACTAAAGGAGCAATTTAGCATAAACTTACTTTGGAAATTTTACCCCAATTAAAACTTCATTGAGCAGAGGGATTTTGAAGAAAAACGTTTTTTCTAAACATTATAAAGAGTAAATTTCGAAAGTTTCAGTCCTCTAGCTCCAATGACTAAAGATACCTATGTTCACAGTCTTCATGACTGCTCTGGTCGACGGTTTCGAAGATAAAGAAATTCATTGATATGAAAGATAGGAATAGGTCGATATATAAACATTTGATCTTGTGGAAAACGATGCAAAGAAGAGGAGAGTCTGAAAAGACTTTTCTTTGAAGCCGTCAAACAATTGATGAATTGATTTCACCTTCTTTTCTCTTATTTTCATGAAACATTTATTCATTTAGTTGCAAATAGGCATGAACTCGAATCTCTTTCCATCGATTTTGACTTTCTGCGATGTCAGTAATAGGAACAAGTTCGTGTGATTCCTCCCTTCAGTTTTACATCCATGAAAACATTTAGTGAATCTTATATGACTATAAATTCCATTCATTATTAATGTTATTCAAACTAAAATAGATTTTGTTCACCACTTATCAAAGTGAATCTGAACATATGAATTGCTGGAAACGTTTTGCTCACATTATGTCAAGACTAAATTACCTTTGACCGGTTCGCCTACGATCACCGAAGTTAAGCAACGTCGAACTTGGCCAGTACCAAGACGGGTGACCAATGGGGAAAGCAAGGTGCCATAAGCACCTGGCTTCCTTCCCATGGTGAGCTCGTTTCTGCTTCCAAGGAGAAGACTGATCTCTACACTACGCTCAATAACGCAAGCTAAAAGCTCCCTTACCCCATCCAAAACCCTCTAACTGGGATTGACAAGCATTGAATTAATGAAGCTTGAATCGTCAGACGAACGGTTGCGAGTTTTTTGAATGTCTAATCTATTCATTTTATTTTAAGAGTTCAACGATACTAAAGTCATTGCAATTATTGGAATTAGAGAAATCAGAGGTTTATCGCAAAATAGTCTTTTCATAAATATATTTCCTTATGTATTTTGCTCTGTGCACTGAGAATATATACCATTGCTGATCTAATGTGACCTCAAGTTGATCTCTAAAAAACCTGAACTCATTTTAAACAAGGATGACTATCTCAGGTGAACTACTACGCCCTTTTAAAACTTGCTCTTCCCTATTATATGTCCATTTTAAACTCATTTCTTGTAAATCAAACATCTTATTCGTCTTAGTTGTGTCTATACTTTCCGACACGCTTAGAAGACAAATCTGCATCATTTTTCAGTTTCATCTTAATGTTGAATATACTTCGCCTTGATATTCCTGCGTTTTTGTAATCTCATCGCAACCCAAGGATGTAACTTTCAGATAATGTTCAACAGGTTTTCCTTGGTTACCAGATCGAATGATGGCAATATTAGACCAGCACGTACGATGATCACATCTACAGTGCTTTAGTTAAAAATATCCTTGTGCATAATTCGAAAATGAATGCAAGATCCAATCTGCGTCAGAACATGTATTAATGATCTTAACAGTTTGAAAAAAACTTGGAAATGGAATAAGTCAATTTCTAAGAAAAAGTACAAAATAATTTGCACAGCACTGTAGTGATGGAAATTTGCCTTGAGTGGTTGGAGCATATTTTCTCCCTGCAAAATTGATTTTTATCCCCCCAAAACGGCTCTGTACTTCATGTATTTCATGAGGCCTGGAGTGGTTGCATATTTTCTCCCTGCAAAATTGCCTTTTATCAAAAAAAAAAAAAAATTGCATCTAATAACCCCCCCCCCCAAGTTTCTGTACTTCACATATTTCACATAGCCTAGAGCGGTCATATTATCTCCCTACAAAATTATCTTTTTATCACAAAAAACGGGCTGTAAGTGGTTGGGGTATATCTTCTCCCTGAAAAATTATCTTTTATCCCGGAAAAACTGTTCTGTGCTACATATATTTCACGTGGCTTCATGTGGTTGGAGCATATTTTCTCATTGCAGAATTGTTTTTTTATCCAGAAAAAACAGTTCTGTCCTTCATATATTTCACGGGGCCTTAAGTGGTTATAGTATATTTTCTCCCAGAAAAATTACCTTTTATGCTGCAAAACAGTTCAATGCTTCATATATTTCACGGGGCCGTAAGTGGTTGGAGCATAATTTCTCACGGCAAAATTGCCTTTTATACCGAAAAAACGGTTCTTTGCTCTATATATTTAACGCAGCATTAAGTGGTTGGAGCATATTATCTCCCTGAAAAAATACCATTTATCTCCCCAAAAACGGTCCTGTGTTTTAAACATTTCACATAACCTTAAGTAGTGGGAGCATATTTTCCCCCTGCAGATTTCCTTTTTTTTTTTATTCCCCCACCCTACAAAAAAACAATTTTTCGTTTCAGATATTTAACGGGGCCTTAAGTGGTTGGAGCATATTTTCTTCCTGCAAAATTGCCTTTTACCTCCAGAAAATGGTTCTTTGCTTCAGATATTTCACATGGACATGTGTAGGTGGAGCATATTTTTTCGCTGCAAAATTGTATTTGATCCAGGAAAAACGGATGTGTGATCCATATATTTCTCGCGGCCTTGAGTGCTCGGAGCATATTTCCTCCCTGCAAAATCATACTCATCCAAAAGAGCAGTTCTATGCTCCATATATTTCACACAGCCTCTTTGATGGTTTTTGTTTCATATATTTCAAGGGACATTAGGTGGTTGGAGCATATTTTCTCCCTATAAAATTATTTTTTGGCCAGGAAAAACAGTTTTGTGCTCCATATATTTCACTTGGCCTAAAGTGGTTGGAGTATATTTTCTCCCTGCAAAATTTGCCTTTTATCCCAAAAGAAAAAACGGTTCTGTAATTCCTGAAATCAGTTCATATATTTCATGGATCTTTAAGTGGTTGAAGCATATTGTCCCCCTGTAAAATTGCCTTTTATCCAGGAAATAACAGTTTTTTTACCCATATTTTTAACGCCACCTTAAGTTGTTGATGCATATTTTTTCCCTATAAAATTGCTCTTTATCCCCCCCCCCTAAAAAAAAAATTAGTTCTGTACTCCATATATTTCATGGGTCTTCTAGTGGTTGCAGCATATTTTCTCCTTGAAAAATTACCTTTTATCTCGAAAGAACGGTTGTGTGCTTTATATATTTCACGGTGCCTCAAGTGGTCGGAGTATATTTTCTCCCTACAAAAATGCATTTTATCAAAAAAAAAATAACCAAAAAAAAACAAAAAACAAACCAGATGTGTGCTCCATATATTTCACGCCACTTTTAGTTGTGGGAGCATATTTCCTCCCTGCAGAATTGGATTTACCCCCGAATTCTCCCCAAACAGTTCTGCGCTATATATAATTTACACAGCCTCAAGTGGTTGGAGCATATATTCTCCCAGCAATTTGCTTTTGATCCCGAAAACATGTTTTTGTTTCATACATTTCGAGGAGCATTAAGTGGTTGAAGCACATTTTTTCCCAATAATTTTTTTTAATCCGGGAAAAACGGTTCAGTGTTCCACATATTTCATTTGGCCTTAAGTGGTTGAAGCGTATTTTCTCCCGGCAAAATTGCTTTTTATCCCCCAAAATGGTTTTTGCTCCATATATATTACGGAGCTTCAGATGGTTTGACCATATATTGAACCTACAAAATTTTGTTTCATACGAAAAAAAAAAAAAAACCCACAAAAAGCAGTTCTGTGTTTCATATACTTATCGGGGCTTTTTTTACTTACAAATTGGAGCTTATTTTTTCCCTCAAATTTGCCAATTTAAAAAAAAAAAAAAAAAAAAAACGATTTTGGGCTTCATATCTTTCACAATGCCTCAAGTGTTTGGAGTATATTTTCTCCATGCAAAATTCCCTTTTATCTTCCAAAGAAATGGTTCTGTGTTTCATAAATCTCATGGGGCTTTAACTGGTTGGAGCATTTTTTCTCCATGCAAAATTGCCTTTCATCCCAAGAGAAACAGTTCTGTTTTCCACACATTTTACGGGGCTTGAAGTTGTTGGATTATATTTTCTCCCTACAAAATTCCCTTTTATCCTAAAAAAAAACCGGCTTTGTGTTTCTTATATTTTACGGGTTTGGGGCATATTTTGTCAGCAAAATTGACTTTTATAAAAAAAATTATATATTTCAACAGGCTTTTAGTGGTAGGACCATATTTTTTCCCCACAAAATCACCTTTCATCCTGAAAAAAAAAGCAAAAAAACGGTTCTATGCACCATATATTTCACGTGGCAGGTTTCAAATTATTTTCTCTAAGTGTTCCATGCAATTGGAAATAAAAAAAAGTGATTTTTTGTTTTCCAGCGAAAAATCAATGCCCATAATATCAAAGTGCAATAGTCTAAAAAGGAAAAGCAGTAAGAAGTAGCAGTAGTAATTGTGTAACACATAAACACTTGTACCCTTCTGTCTCTCGGAGTATCAGCAGCTTGCCCTGAGTTTTTATTTTTGCTTGATTGAGTTGAGTGAAAAAGAGAGCAAAATTGAAATAATCATGGAAAGAAAAATATTTAACTTTTTAAATAAGTTTTCATTTCCGGATTGAATATCAGTACAATCCATCCAGGGCCTTCTACCAATGTCTTACCAGCACAAGTTAATTTACAAGAAATAAAACTTTAACTTTAAATCAAAAGAATTCTTTTACAGTCAGTTTCGGTGTTGAGTAATCCAGTTTACTAAATAACGTAATTATTCCCTCCATTACCGAATGAACCCGTTCCATTGATCTATTTTCAAAAACAGGATTATTGTATTTGAACGAAAGGAGGACCTGTTTCAAAGGTGAAATTTTATGGTATGTGGAACACCTTGCTATTATTGTCATGTGCAATAAATTCCCTTCAACTTGACACTGCACAGCATTGTGTGCTTACATATATATTTGGCGAATTTCAACCTGGTAAAATAGCCAGTTGTCGAGTAATCGCGGTGTGTGTGTGTGGAGATAGATAGATAGATAGATAGATAGATAGAGAGAGAGAGAGAGAGAGAGAGAGAGAGAGAGAGAGAGAGAGAGAGAGAGAGAGAGAGATTTCTCCAACCGTAGTCAGATGGGATATTAGGACATATACTAGCTAAGTACTCTTACTAAATTGTACAAATATAGAATTATAATCACATATAGATCAGAATTTCCCAAACTGTGTATGTCACCGATACTCTCTAGGCGCATCGCGATATTGAGAATAATTTTGTATATCTTTCGAAAGATACACTTTCTGAGTCAGTCGAACATAGTTTTGGCTAACGATGCAGACAAATCGGAAAGATCCGATATAGATTGTGAAGGCACACCGTTTCTTAGCGATCCCACAGCTGTACACAACTGCACCCCCCCAATGAAAAAAAAGATGGTAGACATGTTTAAACGTTTTGAGAACGGATTCGCGATGCACAGCAAAAGTTTAAATCATTTCTTCTTTTTGTCATTGATAAAAGCAAAAAACAAAAACCAAAAAACATCTCGATTTTTCGCAAGCCATCAAAGTTTTCAGCAGTTATCTTCATATCCTTGATTTTAAACTTCTCGTTTGCCTAGCCGGATAATGTTATCATTACATTCTGTTCTACTGCTTAGCTCTACAATATCTATCACTCATTACATTTTTTATCTTCTTTCCCTTTCTTCAATCTCCTTTATTCCACTTTCTCTTTTCTTCTTTTCCTTTCCCCTTTTCTTCGCCCCTTTTTCTCTTTCCGATACTTTTTATTCTTCCTTTCCAATTTACCTTCTTTTTTATCCTTTTTCTTCTTCCTTATTTTTTTTTCTTCCTCATTCTTTTTTTTTCCTTATCCCTCTTTCTTCTTCCTTTCCGTTTCCATTCTTCTTTACCCACTTTTCTTTTTCGTTTCTCTTTTTCTTCATTATCCTTTTTTCTTCTCAACTGCGACGAAAGTCGACAGTTTTAAGAATGTCAAAAACTTCTCCGTTTAGACAAAAGTTGAATTGGATCGTAACGTTCACAAGAAAGGAAGGATAGAGACATTGGATGAAGAAAGAGGAATATATATTTTGTTTACACCACACCCCCTTTTGATAATTATTCTCTTAATCAATCCTCAAAATAAGAAATAAAAAGTGTTCCTAATGTAAGATCCTAAAACATTTCAACAACTTATGGGAACAAAAATAGATTCTCACTTCATGAATACAAACAAGAATTCAGCAAGGCTCGAGAAAACTGGTCAGCGTCCATTTTCAGGGAGTCTTTTTTATTCATCAACAGCTTCACATCATCATCATCATCATCATCATCATCATTATTATTATTATTATTATTATTATTATTATTATTATTTGGAATCTCACACCAGTTGCCTGGTGGTAACTGCTGGAGTTTGAGTGACAGCAAGTCTCCTCAAGTCTCCAGCCCTCCTCTCCTAGTACTCATAGGTCGCAGTAATTCTGCGATTTACAGTTTCACACCGGTTGCCCAGTGGTTATCTCTGAAGGCTGAGTGACAATAAGTCTCCTTGCCGGGATGAGGTGGCCAGTTTGGATGTCAAAGTCCCAGAGTAGTTTGTGGTTGTCATTCTCCAAAACTGCCTCTGGCTTGTGCTGATACCACTTTTCCACATGGTGGAATCCCATTTGTTTGCTTAGTTCCCAGTGTATCATCGTTGCTACTCTATCGTGTCTATGTTTATACTCCTTCTGGGCGAGTTGACTACATTCACTAGTTATGTGGTTTACTGTCTCATCTCTTTCACCGCACATGCGGCATTTGCTGTTCGTCTGCGTTCTGTCGATTGTTGTTTTTATGTAGTTTGTCCTTATGCTTTTGTTTTGGGCTGCCATGATGAGCGATTCTGTTTCTCTCTTAAGGTTCCCCTTTCGTAACCACGTCCATGATTTCTCGTCTGCTACATCTTGTATCTGTCTTTTAAACTCGCCGTACAATTTTTTTATTATAATTATTATTATCATTATTATCATCATCATCATCACCATTATTATTATCATTAT
Organism: Thysanoteuthis rhombus; assembly: GCA_963457665.1. Lineage (NCBI taxonomy): Eukaryota > Metazoa > Mollusca > Cephalopoda > Oegopsida > Thysanoteuthidae > Thysanoteuthis > Thysanoteuthis major. Next base: position 8,463,007 of record OY735223.1, read on the forward strand.
TATTATTATTATTATTATTATTATTATTAGATTGGAAAGAAATAGTTTTATTAAAGAAACAAATGTTGCCAAATGTTATCAAAGATAATGCAAAGTCGCAGGTTTTGAACAGAGTCTGTTCTTATTTTTTGTTTCTTTTGCAGCTACTCTTCTCCCTTATCCTGTTTCTACTTTTCTCCATTAAAACTGTGAACAACTTCTCTCCCTTCTTCTTCTTCTTCTTCTTCTTCTTCTTCTTCTTCTTCTTCTCATCCCACTCAAAACCTCCCCCTCTTCCTATGCGCTAAACTCGTCCTCTTTCCTTCTTCTTCGTTTCTCTCACGCTCGCATGGTCGTATCGCACGTCCTGAAAGTGCGACTGAAAAAAGATATTTTAATGGAGAGTTCTTTCAGATCAATGCAATATCTTCCGTTCGCTTGGTCGGTGCTTATTTCTTCGATCACCCGTCGATTGGGTTCGGTTTTTCCATAAACACTTTCGATATTTGTCTCAGTTTGTCTCACGGTACCACCTGCCGGGTCTCACTCCCAACTGAGCACAACAACAACAATATGCAAACACAACAACAACTATTGCTCAGTAGTTAGAATATTGAACTTCAGGTCGATATGTCTGAGTTTTTATTCTTGATGCCGAGCCTGTGACACATGTTACTTAAAAAAAGAGATATTTGATCTCCTAAGCAGATCAAAAAGTTTTCTTTCTGTCAATTATGAAAACGAAATAATTGAATTTTGCTGATATTTCGATGATTCCTTCATAATATCATCAGAACATCTGATTATAATAAAAGCAGTTTTGGTTTGTCACTCAATAGAAGCCGTCACGTGACCAACGTCTCTAAGTGGAGAACTCACCCTTAATAGGCCCCATTGTTTCAGCTATCAGTGATTTTAATTGTTGGTTTTACCTTTAAAAACATTTTTTTAAAAATGTTTATCCATAATCTTGTTTTCTTAATCATTGGGTTATTCAAGGGTATTTTTCAGTGAGCATATTTGAAATTCTAGTAAAAGATAGAAAATTGAAATTTGTCTAAAGTATTTAAACATATATGAAGATGATTTTCTTAGAGAAGGTTTTTCGGAAAAGCAAAATTTAACATAAATCTTGAATTTTTTCGAAATAACTTTTTCAGGAAGAAAAAATTTGAAAATACTTCGAGAAGCGTCTTGTTAACATATCTACCCACAAAATAGAATTTGTTCCATGAAAATCGGTTCATAAACATGGGAAGGGTGCTCACCTAAATTTGAAAAATATTGTCATGTAAAATCGAGGTTAAAATTTTTGTAACCCAAAAATCTCGTATATGATATAATATATATCTATTCCACATTATAAAAAAATCCAGAATTCATATTTTGCATACAATATTTACATTATCTGGTTATACAATTTACAGTATTTACATTATCTGGTTATACAATTTACAGTATTTACATTATCTGGTTATACAATTTACAGTATTTACATTATCTGGTTATACAATTTACATTATATCAACAATCTTTAATTGAAATTATTACTGCTGCCGATTTCTTATTACATAAACAACGTCAAGAGAATCGAGGTTAAAGTTTTTATAACCAAAAAAATCTCATAAATGATATTATATGTAGTAAATATCTTTCACAAATGATTTTTAATCACATATCCGAAGGAACTTAATTTTTCTATCAGACGATGGAAGAAAAAAGACAAAATATCAAAATCTGACCAATTTGATGTGAGTTCCCCCCCATAAAAAGCTTGCCATGTTGGGGATGATAGTATAAAAAAGGATTGAGTACTGATCTATGAATATGTTAGTTCTCTCATCTTTTGTTGGATGGTGATTACAAAAAAAGGTTTGCTGAACACAAACTGAGGGGCCAATTTAGCATGAACTTATATTGCAAATCGACCCCTTCTCATTAAAAACTTATAAAGAGGGGGGTAAAAAACAACGAAAAAGTTTTTTGTAGTCGTAATAAGGAGCAGATGTTAAGTAAACCAATTTGAAAACTGGAAAAAAACTATGTTGACAGTTTTGATTGAGTTTATTATCCTGATAATAATAATGATACTACGACGACTACTACTACTACTACTACTACTACTACTACTACTACTACTACTACTAATAATAATAATAATAATAATAATGATAATAATAATGATAATAATAATGATAATAATAATAATGATAATAATAATAATGATAATAATAATAATGATAATTTCAAAACGTTATTGGTGCGTTCTGCGAAGAAAAATGAAATAGAATCAAAACTGTATATTTTCGATTTATTGCACATTTTCTTCAGTCAAAATTCAAATCATCATCATCATCATCATCATCATCATCATCATCATAATCATCATCATCAACAACAACAACAACAACAACAACAACAACAACAACAACAACAACGTAGTAATAAAAAGACTTATACCAATGATAATTGAATGAGAAGGTTATGAAATAGTGAAGCTATGTTCGTTATTACAGACCACAGACGAGTTGCCCAAGCTGAACAGATGTTAATGAGAGGCTAATTCTGGTATTTAGACCCCTTCGAAATAAGCAGAAAGGTCAAGAGAGTCAAGGGAAACATCCATTATAAGGAGAAGACCCAACTGAGTGTCGAGTGGCCAAAATGTAAAACACTACAAATAAGACTAACAGTTGAAATGGAAGTAAATCAATAGATAACGAAAGTAATATTTACCAATAGTTCATTAGATTAGTCCGAGAAATCATAGAATCTATAAGAAAACTTAAATGGCAATGGGCTGGTCATGTTACAAGAATGTCAGACAACCAATGGACACCACGACTCACCACGTGGATTCTCAGAGATTGCATGCAGGACCGGGACCGACATAATATAAGATGGTATTACACCCACAATCGGGAGGTATGGCGAAACTTGGGCAAGATCAACATTCATAGGCTGATAATGATGGTGATGATGATGATGATGATGATTATGAAATGGGAGAAATGATAGAAAAACCTGAAACCGAATTTTTATCGATCAAGTTACGAGTTGCTGAAAAGAACACAGTAAGAAAGTAGAAGGGTTGAGCAACCTAAAAAAAAAAACAAATGACGGAGAATCAAAGATGGACATAAGATAGAAAGAAACACATAAGAAAAATGCAAACTGAAAAGAGCCAGGTCACAGTGACATCCGTTGGTTCCATTGCAAAAGATTATTATTCAAACACAAAAGTCCGGCAATTAGTTAGAACATACAGAGGAATGATACCGAAAAGAAACAAGTGAAGTAAAAGAAATCCTTGAAGAAAGGAAAACAATGAAGAAGAACGAAGACTACCAAAAAGCCTCCGACATTATCTCACAAAACATGGATATTAGAATACCTAATTAGGCTTTCAGAACATACGATGAAATTTATAAAGAATGAAAAATTGAAGGGTTGAATTGAGTGTAGGAAGTCAATTCACAGACGGGATCAACATAAGGAGAGGAATTTCAAAAGAGATTCTCCATCACAGTGTTTCTTAAACTATTTCAGCATCAATTATCACAAAATTTCATTTACCTCCAACTGACGGGGCAAATATAAATGAATTTTTATACAACTTGTACAAAATTTTGAATAGAAAATAAATGAATAGGTCAATTTTGAGGAATTATCATCAGAGATGAATGAAAAGAATTTAGAGGAAATGTGACTGACATATGTTTCTCTCGACTGATAAGCTAGAAATTTGTTTCATACATTTTATCACTTGATGTATGTATGGTGTATTTTAATATTAAATTCGTTTGTAAAATGTACCCGGAGAGGCATAGAAGCATCTTTATTTGGTAAATGAATAAAGAAAGTAAATTTCCTTGTTTTTTTAATTTTCCTTCCACTCTCCATCGTGTATGATATGATTATCTGCTTCATTCATTAATTTCTGCCAACCAAGAAGGAGAAGTATTCGGTCGTGTCTGTCCTTCAGTCTATCTTTTCGTCTCTCCATCTTTAGATGTGTCTCTCCAGACGACACCTTCACAAGTATTCAATCGATTTCAACGAGATTTTCTGGAATCATAAGCAATGGAAGAAGTTGTTGAATTTGGGATCGAGTCTGAGAATTTCTTTTTTTCGATCCAGAGATATTTTCCCGTTTTCTCCTAAATTTATCTATATGCTCATATCTGGCCACTCGAAATATCAAAAATTTCTCGATAAATTTCTATGAAATTCTTTAAAATGGTGGTTAATGGGCTAAAAAAGAAATGGTTAAATTTTAGTGCGGATCCATGTACAATTATCCTTAGTACGTTGTAGCTATATGTCTACACAACATAATATCACCGAAAATCATGCCTGTGCACTCGATATCTGAGAAAGTTCTCCATGAATTCCAGTGTGGGCATTGAGCTACGGAAAAGGTGGTTACATTTCGGTGCAGGGGTCAGATCCAGCCACAATTACTCTTCGTGCACTTTTTGGTTTTGTATCATGAGCTCATTTGCTCTCCTCTAAAACATAGTATTAACATAGAAAACATATCGCTACTTCGAAATTTCTAAACCATAGAAAAATCGATGGTTTCAAGCTTCACAACAATTGGAAAACAATGAGAACTAAATAGTCGTCATAATGGAAAAGGGGGGGTATTTGAACTACTGTTTATAAAGCATGAATGTTTAAGAGATCAATTTAAAAGAAACTCACATTGTCATTTGAACCCCCACTAAAAACCTATTCGGTTGAAATAATAAAATGCTGTAGACATAATAATGAGTGAATGTTCAAATTTTCAGTACGATGCATACTTACATGCATACATACATGGCCAGCTTAAAAACTGAAAGAATTTAGGTTGACTGTTTTAAATGACGAAGCCAAAAAATGATGAGAAAAAAATGTCCACAAACATTTCAAGAGATCGACAAAATGAACTGCAGGTAAGTTGACATAAATATGGTTACGAAGAATACAGTCAAAGAGAGAAACTGGTTTTGGTTCAGAACAATTATCTAAAAACATAACAATGCTGAAGTGATATCCAGCTGATGTGTTGTGCGAAATAAGAAACATATTTGAAACAAAACTAAAGGGCAAAAATTCGATAAAATGGTGAACACATTGGCAGTATTATTATTGCATTATTGGAGATCCCCCCAAGTCTGGACGAATGTAGAACTGAAATGAACGGGTCGACGGACCCGGATATCAATGGACATACACACGGTTCTACAACTCAACGATGACACTGACAAGGCTCTGCACGACAGGGACGAAATTAACAAGTCCTATGTAAAAAAGAAAGAGAAATCATCAGCATTTTGTGTCCAAATGGTCGATATGATATTTGGAAAGATTCCACAACATTGCATCAAGATGTCAAAGGGTGAACAATCGTAGGAATAGTGAGATTCCAAAGAAGAAAGGACAGAGGAAAAAAACTTTTTCCCAAAATAGAAATTATCGCAGAAAAATAATCATGAACAAGGCTACGCAGAGGACTTCTGAATAGAGAAATGGAATCTCTTATCGTCACCACCAGAAAGAAATGCATGAGAATAAACTAAACCTAGAAAAATAGCAAATAAGTTACTTCTCTCGTTGAACGGTGATCACTAAAGTCTGAATTATCAAAAAACAAGTGTTAACACTGTTGGGCACAAAGTAGGGACTAAATTATATAAATCTACATCGTTAATTGACCCACCTCTGTAGAGCTATTAACTGAAATTTTGTAGATATAACGATGAGTATATGTTTGAATTTTCACCCCTTAAGCTCCATTAGTGCGGTTCGTACGTGGGATACATGTTTACATAGCTAGGTAGACCAACTGAAGAAAACTTATGTTGACTGTTTTAGTGACAGATGGAGATTTCGTACTGTTTGGGGACGGACATTTACTTAGAATTGTGCAAACGATTTAGGTTCAACCATGTCAACGAATGTTATCAGCACAGACCAGAGGCTGTCCCAGGAAATAAAATAAAAGGTATAAGATACTGTGGTACTTTATCATCCAGAGTGACTACATTTCCCACGTGTGGTGACCGGATTTGATAATTGTGAACGAAGGTAGAATGATCAATCAGATTGTGGACTTGACTCTGTCAGCAGACAACAGAATGTAGACGAAGAAAATATCAAAATAGGAAAGTTGAAAAAACATCTGGACATTGTTCACGAACAAAAAACTGTGGAATATGAATATCAAGGCCGTGCACATAGTAATTGGTGAACCTGGAACCGTGCAAAACGATACTGTGAAAGGTGCTGGAGATTTTAGATTTGCTCTCACTCTATCTAAGCCGTTGACTACCAGACATTTGGTGTTAAAATTCGAATACACCAAGATGTAATAACAGAAATAATAGCATTAGTGACATGAATCGATAGCAGAAATAATTTTAAGCAACACTAATAATAATAGTGAAAAGACGATGTATAAGCATAACACTGAGCATGAGATGTATAGATAACAATATGCATGAGGCATCTATATAACAATGATAATTTGAAAGTCTATTTCTCATATCGCAAAACCATAGCAACATAATATGTGGAGTCCAATTACTGACACGATAGCCAGCGTAAGGGTACTGCTCACATTTTGATATTTGTTTCAGAATAACATAGGTTAAAATTGAAAGGGGAAAGTGTGGGTAGAGGGGTAACTCAAAACTCGATCCAAACAAGAACAGGTCTGGTTAGTCACTCAGTAAAAACTGTCACGTGGTCTTCCGGCTGCATGCTAGCTGGTATGATTGATCAGAAAATTGGAAGAAGTAGTTTTTCAGTTCATAAATTCGCCTTTCGTGATCACTAAAAAAAGAGGTCCGAAAAAACAAGCGGGAATGCTGCCAGACACAAACTAAGGACTCAATTTAGCATGGAATTACGTTGCCAAATGACCCCCATCCGAAAGAAAAAGACTGCAATCCAACCAGACCAGCTCAAGAACTGGAGAAACCTGTTTCCTGTTTTGATGACAGTTTTGGTCAACGGCTTCTAACATGGGATTCATGTTTCTACATCGAATCGTCGGAAGGTGACCTGTGTCAAATAAAAGCAGAGGTTTAGAAGACCAATCTTCTTGAAGGGGAACATCAACACCAAAATAAATACACAGAATATCGAATGAACGAAACGAGCTGAGCGAACTGTAGATGCTACCATCGATCAGATTACACTTTTCAATTTGTAAACGTAGAACGGGGTTTTCACAGAGCAAATCGTCCAAACAAATAAACTTTCTGTTTTGCTCCATTTCTCCTGTCCATTGTGACCAGCAGGAAGCAAACGACTTCTTGCAAATCTTCATGGACACAGCTTTTTTAGATACCATCAACCAAAACTGTCAACATAGGTTTCTTCAGTTTTCAACTTGGTTCAGCTGGCTGGCTATATGTGTATGACTCGTACAGACAGTACCAATGGAAGAGAGGGCTGAAAATTCTAACATTTACTCCTTATTATGTCTAGAATTTTTTTTTTGAGAATTCCCTCAAATAGTTCGATAGGGGTTCGATTTTCAATGTGAATTTTAATGATCCCTGGCTTTTGTGTCCGGCAAAATTCATGCTCGTTTTTCAAAGTTAAGACTTTTTGCTGCCCAACGAAATATGAGAGAAATTACGTATTCATAGATCAACCATTTTCCCAATATTTTAATTGATCACCCTCCACATTATATGCTGCTAAAAGATATTGGTCACGTGACATTTTATATTGAGTGACTAACAAGGCCTGTCTTGTTTGATTTTATTCGATCAATTTTGAAGAGTAAATATTTCAAGAAGTATTTCAACGTACCTTGGAACCAACAGCGAAAAGGTAGGTGCAGATAATCTCAGAAGAGTGGTCGATAGCGTATTGGCACATACGTATTGTAACTGCTTACTGTTCAGGGGGAAATCTAGAAAAAATGAAGTCTACTCAAGTAAAGACTGTCAATCAGCTTACTGAAGAGCCTCAAGTTTACTTTGAGAACGAGGTGTGATTTTTGTCAAATTTTCAAGTACGTCTTATATGTCATCAAAGACCAATAATAATATTCATTCATATAACAATGATTATCAATCTTTTGATGCATAATTATTTGACAAACTGAATCAGTTCTTTGCTAAAATCCTCTTGTGACATTGAATATGAATGTTTTTGTCACTGTTTTAGTTTTATGAAGTTGTTTTTTGTTCAAAACAACGTAGCTATGACCAGTCATATCTAAGAATCATGGAACATTTAGTTATGTTAAAAGACAGATGATGATTATCATCATCATCATTATCTAATACCGAGCAGATGATCCCAACTGTAAAACATATCATAAAGTATTCTAGTTTAAGTATACCTGATAGTCCATGTGGGCGCCCAAACTCAGTGGGTACCCATTCTTCACCAAGAACTCTATGGACCTATCTATAAGAACAATATTTCTTATAATACCAACTTCAGAGTTTTTAGGAATGAATAACGAGTGTTTTGCTAGCAGTGTTAGAAGTTTCTTATTTCTGAAACTAATTATTTTGATTTCATTATATTGCTAAATAGGGCAGATATGAAAAAAGAATTCAAGCAGTTTTTTTATTTGTATTGATCCAATTGGCTATCATTCCATTGCCCACAGACAATCGACAGATGATATAAATATTACCATATCTTCGTCCCTTTCCCAGCCACACATTTGTAATCATGGGTGAGTTATAACGAATCAAAAGGGAATGTTGATTTGATGAATCGATTTTGTTTAATGCGAACAGTGAAGGGTTTACTCCACTAAATTAGGTGAAGATTGTTTTGGTTCTTGTTCTACGGTGGAAAAACGCAGTCAACGCCAGCCTCCAACTTGAACTTGAGTTTGACAGCATGGATGACCGGAGCTGAGCTATTTTCTCATCCAGTGATCCAGTGTACAGCATTAATAGGTTGCTATGAAATATGCTTCTTAAGTCAAATTGTTTCACACATTGACCAATAAGAAACATCTTAAAGCATTTGAAAAAAAGTTTCAGAGTTCAAATTTTAAAAAAAGATTCATTTAAAAAACCTATTTTTAGAGAAATTTCAAAATTCAAGGAAATGAATTGATTATTCCCAATAAGAATAATTAGGAAATATTATCATCCTTATGATTATAATCATCAATTATTGCATTATTTTGGGTAACTATTTTTTTGTGCACATTCATTCCCTTTGTGCACTGGTTGCAAAATTAGTGAACGCTCACATGCACAGCTTTGGGGAATTATGGCCTTTTTGCATTTTCTCTTTGTAAATCTGACATCCGGGTTATTGATAGTTGACCTTGCATTTGATACACAACAACTGCGACAGACACTCTACAAACACAAACACACAATCGATACATGAGAGATGATTGTCATTCGAAGCGACATAGCATTCATTACACACCATAACTAACGAGACTTAATCATCCCTTTCCCCCCAAAAACACTCAGTAATCACTGAACCTTCCTAAACTGCTCCCTCGGCTTCTTCTTCTTCTTCTTCTTCTTCTTCTTCTTCTTCTTCTTCTTCTTCTTCTTCTTCTTCTTCTTCTTCTTCTTCTTCTTCTTCTTCTTCTTCTTCTTCTTCTTCTTCTTCTTCTTCTTCTTCTTCTTCTTCTTCTTCTTCTTCTTCTTCTTCTTCTTCTTCTTCTTCTTCTTCTTCTTCTTCTTCTTCTTCTTCTTCTTCTTCTTCTTCTTCTTCTCCGCCCCCTTTGCAAAGAGAGACCATCCAATTGGAGCTCGTCTCTTCAATCCAATTTCATATCGTTCTCCATCCTTCTCTTTCAGCTTTGACAGCAATGATACAATTTCATTCAAGCGCAAATGGATTTCATTTCTTTGTGATGAAAACTTGCAACTTCCTAGGATTCCGATTGAGCTGATTGCGGATGGTGCTTGGTAAACAAACTAACGAGCCTCACTGACACCCGACACAGCTGATGTTTGAATCCAGGAACTCATTGCATAGCCTAACCCCCACCCCACATTGCACAACCGAACCCCCAACCCCTCATTGTACAGCTGAGCCCCCCTCCTCACTGCATAACCGAGTCCCACCCCTCATTGACAAGAAGCACATTAGTGAAAACACTTGCACTAATTATTTGCTTTCCGTTTTAAGAATCTTGAAATCAATGCATCCCAGTTCTTTTAATTTTTCTTCTATAATCATCATCATCATCATCATCATCATCATCATCATCATCATCATCATTGTAAGTAGTGCCCTTACGGTGGCTACGGCGTCAATTGCCCCTGTTTGAGCTCAACATATCACGACTTACTTACTCAGCCCTTGTTTGCAATATGAGAAATATTCTTAAAAGCGACAAGCACCCGAAGCAGCATCACTCACTTCACTGAGCACTATTTTACCCATAACTGAGGGGACAGTTAGATTTGTACCTTTTCCAAGGGCGTTTGTACAAAGTAAACACAAAATACCTTAGAGTTTGAACTTGACTTGCTTGATTCATTCCCTGTACCGTTACCCTTTCAGCCACCTTGCATGTTCATTGAACCCAGACTAATAACAACCATTATAATACAAGTTCTTTCTTTGCAGAAATGAAAGGCAGTAGTATCTCAACCAGCTTCGGATCAACAGTACAACGTTACCATTAACCCTTTTACTATTGGGTATAACATCATGTACTTAAGTCATAGAACTATCTATGACGTGTGTCGATCTGAAAAGGCTGGGAACCACTGCGTAATACCACCGACTGATCTGAACTGATGCAGTCTTCCATAAAAGTTTCCACTTTACAGTGAATTAATAATCAGTGGGGAATCTTGAGTACGTTCAGCTGAAGTCAATAAAAATTCCCAAATTTGAATGACTCTAAAACTTATAGTTTAGAAATGACAAAAGAAATAATAAGATTTTTTAGAAAGTTAAGCAACTCGAAGCCTGGTCAGTACCTAGATGCATGACCGTCCTAGAATACCAAGTGCCTTAAGCAGATGGTGATCAGGTAGAACCCCCCCCTACTGACGATCTCGTTATTCCACCAAAAGGGTTTACTGATCTCTACAATACGCACAATAACGTAAGTTAAAGATTACAACTCTCCCACTCCTCTGACTGGCTTTACTGTGAACAACAATAAATAAACCCGGATATAAACGCAGGCAAAAGAATGATAATCTTCAATTTCGTTTTGCCCGGATGCCTCCTGGTGACCTTAATTGCCAATAATTGCTCATATTTGCTTGTACAATAAATTTGCCATTTTCTTGACTCGAGTCCCTGACCAAAACCGACGAAAATTTAAAAAAATCAATGGATTTCTCTAAGAGACAGGCAGTATTTCAGGAAAGAACATTTTTTTAGTTGAAGAATACAGAGCATTTTATGATGCAATATTTCATGTGCGACAGCTCTACTGTTATGTCCGGATTTGTGTGTAGCTGAATGTATATAGATATATGTGGAGATGACAAGTGAGAGGAAGAAGAAATATCTGTATGAGAGAGGGGGAGAGAGAGAGACTATGAGCGAGTGTGTATGTGTGAGAAAGAGGGAGGGTCAGAGAGGGTGTGTGTATGTAGGTGGGGGAGAGAGTGTATGGTGTGTGAGAGAGATTGTGAGTGTATGTGTGTGTGAGAGAAATAGGGGGTGTTAGAGAGAGTGTGTGTGTATGTGGGTGAGAAAAAGAGAGAACGTATGTGAGAGATTGTGAGTGTGTGTATACGAGTGTGTGTGTTTGGGAGTTGGGAGACAGGGATTTAGAGAGAGAAAGAGAGAGACAGAGAGAGACAGAGAGACAGAGAGAGAGAGAGAGAGAGAGACAGACAGACAGACAGACAGACAAACAGACAGACAGAGAGAGAGAGACAGAGGGAGAGAGAGGGGGAGATCATTTATCAGGTGGGCAAAAAAGCTATTTCAGTTTTCTTTTCAATTTTTCATCGGTTTTAAAACAACATGGTAGTTTATTGTCAGAACTGATCTACTGCAGGAATTGACAAAAGGATCAAATCAAGAACAAAAGAACTAAAATCAGTCTGTAGACTTCATACAGCATTAGGTGAAAATGGAAATAGTCATTGTACTGCTCAAAAGAGGTTCAGGGGTTTTTCAACTGACACCCGACGACGAACCTCGTAAGGTAAGCATTTATGAAGCTTGGATTGAATCTAATCCTTTTTTACGCATCAGATGCCCCTATACGAATGAAGAAAGTGTACGTCTACACATGCATCACGTCAGCACCCAACGAAATCAGAGAATAAACTGAACAGAAAAAAACGTACGAACTTTTTTGGTCAATGAATGTTTTATATGTGAAACTCAGACAAAGAATATTAACGTGATCTATTAGAAAATGTTAACCTAAACTGTTAACGAAGGTTTTTTCAGTTTTCAAGTGAGTCTGTCTGGCTGGCTATGTATATGTAGGCCGCACCAATGGAGTTGAAGGGTTTAAAATTTCAACTGTAACTTTTTTTTTATTTTTTGGTTATTAGAAAGTCTCCCGTATAGTTTTTAATGGGTTGAGTCGGTTTACAATGTGGGTTTATGTCGAATTGATCCCTCACTTTGTGTCTGGCAAAGTTCACGCTAGTTTTTTTTAGTTTTTTTTTATTATTCCAACTTTTTTTACTCATCACCGCCTAACAACAGGCGAAAGAAGTAATTTATCATCCTTTTTTCCAAGTTTTTAATTGATCAATATCAACACAGCATGCTGCCAAAAGACAGCCCATGTGACAGGTCCACTTGAGTGACTGACCAAACCTGTCCTTTTGCAAATGTATTGAAGCGAATGTGTTGCTCACTGACCAAACTCCTTATAGGTAGATGGCATGAGAAATTACATCAGATATACTAATACGTCTCATTTGTTCATCTACATTTCATTGTATATCAATAGAGCAAGCTCTTGTAAAACCATCATTTACAAACGAATCTCTCAAACCAAGGAATAAACTCCTTAGACTAAAGCTTTCCAAACTGTGCTGCATCACTTTAGTCAGTCACCGATAATCTCTAGGGGTATCGCAAAATCAAATATAATAATTTCAAAAAATACTTTTCTAGAGTCAGTTGAACCACTGGATTGATATATTTGGCATGATTAACAAAACTCAAGTAATGCTTCCAAAGTATTTCAAAAAATGTGTTGCCATTGCAAAAAGTTTGGAAAGCTCTATCTTAGACCGATAGAATGTGTTCACCAAGTGAGCCAAGACTATACGTAATTGCATATGGACCTTTTCGTCATGTTTGAATACAGCATGAGTTTGAGGTGAGATTTGAACCCACGACATTCATGAAGAGGATACTGTTTACATAAACATTTTTTTCAATTTCTTTTCTGGTCCATTCCATTTCCAATTGTTCTTTCCTGTCCAACATTTCGTCAATTAAAGCCGTATATATATTATAATGAGCTTGCAAAACTATTGATTTCGTGAAATAAGAGAACATTCTAGTAATTTCATGAAATCCCTAGTTGAACAATCAGTGTACTAATGGTTGACAAGCTTGTGATGCTGACCATTGCTATGGTAAATCGTTCGATGGGTGCCCCACTAATGTAGCCTTGTGTCAAACTTGGCGGTATATACACTGTAAATTCTAAAGCAGAATGTACAAATTTAGCTTAGCTTTACACCAAGTGGGGATCTAATCCAAGTCAGTCGTAATGATCAGCACCAAAAGCTTGTTAACCATTACTGCTAGGGATTTTATGAAATCTTGAGGGATTTCACAAAATCCCCATGGAAATCACTTGTTTCATAATCTTACTATAAAATAACAATATATACATCAGATAGATCTTTGTCAGTGAGAGGAGTAAATGAAATTGTCCCGATGACTTGAATTTCTTTTTTTGGCTGAAATTCGAGACACGATTGGAATGGTTACAATCAAGTAGAAAAGTTGCTAAAGATAATGTCAGTAGTTTTGAGAAGGGTAAATAACATTTAAGCTTGTCCGAAACGCTATGTTGCCTCTAATTCCAAGTTGCCAGTGTGCAGGGGGCGGGGCAAGGGGGCAATGTTCCTTCATTTTGTGCGAGTGGAGGCAGGGGAGCATGAAGGGAAGGCGAGGGGGGGGGGCTAATGTTCCTTGTAAATTTTTGTAGTCAATTTACGAAAAAGTCTTGCACAATTTCTTTCCACTGGGGAAAAGTCTGTATACAAGTAGGATTTGGAAAAAAACAACAACTATGTGGTTAACAGAAAGAGTCAGCTAAGAAATTAGCCTTAATAAGCATAATCATTATTTGTTGTTGCTGTTGTTGCTGTTTGTTATTATTATTATTATTATTATTATTATTATTATTATTATTATTATTATTATCATTATTATTATTATTATAATAATGATAATAATAATAATAATAATAATAATAATAATAATAATGATAATAATAATAATAATGATGATGATGATGATGATAAACAACAACAACATTATTGAAGTAACATTTTATGTTCACATCAATTTCTTTTTGTGCTGGTTGTGTATGCATGTAACTGTGTCGTCATGAAAACATTCATTCAACGAACCCAGTAATGAAAGAGGAATCAATTCATACAGAATCGTAATATTCAAACGAAACTTCTTTTTATCACATATTCCAGTACTTCATTGGACAGCTACTTTCCGGCTATACCGTTTCAGTTGATTAATATAACTATAGTCTCATAACTCAGGGTAGGGTTTTCGGCCCCTTGCACATTGTCGTGGGGGTACCAATCTTTTCATGGCCGAGATTGAGCCGAATGGATCTATCCCTCTCCAGGATCCCCCCCAATCCTACTCTTTATGCTGAATGCTTAGCATTTCAAAAGTATTTGGTATAACTTGAATCACTGATTGAAACCACGTAGGAGAGCATTGAGCCGTTAGAAATTGTTAGAAATCCCCACACCTCGCTTACCAGATCTACCACAACTTTGATCTGCTTATGGTACCTGACATTCCTTAGTACCCACCTATCTAAGTACTGACCATGCTCAGCGTTCTTTAACTTCTTTGGTCGTACGAGAACCAATGCATTCAACGTTATTTGGTCGTAACTACTTGAGAGGTTTCTCAATTCCGTTCCTTATGCTTGGTTCCCAGCAGAAAAGGATTGAGTACCATTTTCAAAGTGTTGGTATGTCTCAGTGGTGAATTATGAGAATGAATCATAATCATTACATTTCATAACCTTACCGTTATTTGTATACGTCATTCATATATCAGATTTTATAAGAACAAAATTGACCTTTCAAAAAGACATGAATGATATCATTTTCACAAAAGGGGGTTCAATACTTTTATATTTCTCGGTGTTAAGGTCAAGGATATCGAATGCTGATTTTCAAAGAAAGCAGACCATCCCTACTTGAAAAAGGAGCACAAAACAATGTTCCTATCCTCATCCCACCCCCATTTGCCTTTGCGACAAATAAATATCAAAACGAGGAAATGAGTTCGATTCTCAACGTGGCCTTACCCTCTATTCCCGATCGCACTGTGTCCACGTTACCGAGAAATGACAGTCTGGGTTCAAAATTGTGATAAAAAGCGACTAGAAATCAATTAAAGTGAAAATTAATTTTAAAAAAAAACGTGTTTCAGTATTTTCTTTAATAATAAGAATAAATTAGATCAAAGTAAATTAAATATCGTTGAAATATGAAGTATCGCATATCTATTGAAATATTTGCTTTTTGACGAGAAGAGAATTAAAAGAATTATTGACCAGAAAGCCATTTAATGTTATTATATATTTCTCGTATTTCTATCACTTTCCCCAAATTGTATGTGTTTTAAGCTTTCAGGTACAGAAATACCAAGCATTTGACAAAGGCAAATTTTATGATACACCATTTTCTCACGTGTGAATAAATCTAAATGTCTTAGAATGTTGAATTTAGATCATCTGGGAAAGAAAATAGATTAAGAGGAAAATTTTGGCAGTTATCAGTTGCAATTTAGAGAAGAATTCAGAGAAAATATACCTGGTAATTGTTTTTCTGTAACTGATAAGTTTGTAATTTTTTTATTGAGTTCATGCAAAATTTTATTTTTTGAATTGATCTGTATTTTAATGCTGAATGAATATTTTTAATGAACATTTCATATGGAGATGCCCACGGAGATTTTTAATTTGATGAATTTATACATATACTTATACTCTTATGCAAATCTCTTCTTTGTCTGTTTGGGCTCAAATATGATACTCTGATTGGTTGATTTACCTTCCTATTATGACTTAACAATGAAAAAATCTTAAGATTTCATCTCAGATCAAACATTAAAACAGCTTCAGATGAGTTGAGACTTGAAATAACCTTAACATTAGGATACTTGAATTATTGATAATGAATTAGGTAATAAAATAACTGTAAAATCCTCGGTGCCGATCCATGCATAAATAACCCCATCATTTTGACGGGTATATATATGCAGGTAAATAAATAGATAAATGAATAGATGATATCATGATAATATGCATCTTTGTACTTGGAGAGGAGAAAGATCTAAGAACTTACCCAGAGAACATTGATCAGGCACAGAAGTATAGAAGATTATTTTTCAAGTTAAATATCATGAACTTCATTTTTTTATGACCAGATATTATTTTACAGTCTTATGTATTATTCCAAAGTCTTGATATTTCAACAAAACATTTACAAATGAATTATTTGAAAATCAAATGATGCATGTATTTGTGCTTATAGTTCGCCTCTGCTCTTTTGTTTAGAGTTGTTTTCTTGGTTGGCTCTTACCTTTGTTTTGTCTCCTGTACTTTTCATATTTGCTCTTGAAGTTGTACTTGTTTCCAGTATACTTGGGGTTATAATCCACTTCTCACTTAGAAAATAGTTATTTCTTATTTTCAGGAATAAGTGAATCCTTCCAAGAATGTAATTTGGTGTCTGAGCCTAAAGATAAAGCCACTTGGAAAGTATTTTCTACGACTTCTTTTTGTCTACCATGATATTTACTTTTAATGTGTATTTTATGGAAAACATTTGTGAACGGCTAGTACCACTCTTATACCCACTTGTCACTAACGTTTATCGGACTCCAATTAGATACTATTATTCTAACTATATCGGTGCTTTAAATGGACTTTGTATGGAAACAAAACTAAAAACAACAGCCACAAGCATTAATTGCCCTCAACTTTAGTTTGACATTTAAAAAGTTAGCTACCCGCGCCTATAGACTCCAATTAAGCTATCCATTCTTAGTTAGCAATTAAACCTTTTGTATAGAACAGAATCCAATCCAGCAGTGTATTGGTCATCCAACTGATTGACCTCTCAATATGCTGGCTCAACATGGATGATTGCAGTGAGGTGACCTTTAAGGCATTAATGAAAACTGGCCATTCGGGCTTCAGTCAGGGCTTGTTAGAAAAAGTCATTGAAAACTATGATTGAACGTGGGACCAATTGTGTTGACACGTGACCAAACAATCTTTATTTGGAGTGTAACCACTTAATGACATTTTACATTTGTTTATCGCAATCCGGGCAATCGTACCGTTGTCTTTAACTGTCTTTGCTCCAGATCCAGTCAACCAGCCGGGTAGAGCTGATACCCGATGGCAGTTATGAGAGAAGAGTGACTGAGTGGTTGGCTTCACGGCCAAGTGACATTTAGAAAGTTGCTGACATTTGATGGTAGAATTAACCATAAATCCAGGCTAAAGATGTTCCTGATTCATTCTTTGGGACTAAATCTCTAATTCAAATAACTATATTATGCTCATTTGTTGATGATCAGTCAAAGCTTGTACAGTAGGCATTTGCTTCAACCATAATCTTTCTTGATGTTTTAGCCGTCAAAAGAAGAATCACCCTGGGTTAGCAAGCTTTCAACAGAGCAAGCTCAACATTCGAGAGCAAAAAGATCCTATTAGTCATTAAAAATGGCTCTACATCTAATACATCCTTCGAATTGTCACTCATGAAGGATTATGCGGAACATCACATGGAAAGATCGTTGGGCAGCACCTTATTTTGAGAGAAACAGGAGTCCGAAGTATCATAAAATACATTAGAAAGCTCAAATGTCAATGGACAGGCTATGTTGCAAGAATGTCAGACAACTCACATCATATGGAAAATGATGGCTGACAGGAAATAAGATGGCGGAACGAGATATTGACGTTGCAATGTCCACAATCGAGTGCTCTACAATGTAAATTTATGTGAGAATGGACATATTTTGGTGACCAGTTTTCCAGCTTAATTGCAGAGGGGGACAGTGAGGGGGATATATCTTGCCAACAGTTGGAACTTCGGGCCATAAAGGATAGAATTGAAAACAAAACAAAAAACGTTTTTGTAGACATGATAAGGAGTAAATGTTTAAATTTTCAGCCACCTAACTCCATCGGCGTCGACTGTACGCGTGATATGCAGTCAATAGGCTTGAAAATCTATTTTGGCTGTTTTGGTGACAGTATTGGTTTACACTTTCTAATAGAAATGTTTCAAAAATGGAAAGGTTAAATGAAGAACTACAAGTCTCTTCCTCGCCTCTTCCTCCTCCTCCTCCTCCTCCTAGTCCTTCCCGCTTTAAATGTAATCGATGCTTGATTGGATTTCAATATCAACGAAAATACAAACAGAAACGCATTCAGACCGAATTCCAAAACTTGGAGTCATGTTCTGTTGACGTCAGGTCACGTGATTAGCTGAAAATAAAATAGATTAAAACTGTCAACATATCAACAAGCATATCTTGTCAGTTCTAGAAAATCTGGTTATATAGCGAGGGTGTATAACCATTAGTTAATAACAGCGCTAACGATTTGTCAATGCTTTGGTCTATGAACGACGGCTGTATATCCATGGTTTTATGTTCAAAAGTTATTAATTGTCAATTCTCTGGTGGTTTTTTTAATGGATATCTGTTGTATATCAAAGGTTTATGCACAAAAAACATTTATGGTCATTACTTTTGGTACTTTTTGTGGAAGGGTGATTAAAATTTGGGGTGGATCCAGGAATTTTTTTCATTGAGAGATATTTTTCCATTTTTTCCGTACATTTATGTACACGCTCAGGTGTGTCTGAAAGACATCTTTAAAAAATCAATTTTCATGCAATTTTGCGAAAGTGTGAAGAGGCTCCAAAAGAAGTGATAAAATTTTGGAGCGGATCAATGCAGTTACCTTCTTCCCATCGTTGTAATAAGTCCACACCACATGATATTGCCAAAATATCATGCCTGTCCATACAATATCACCAAAGGTTTTCAATTCATTTTTTTTGGAAGGGTGGGCAATTAGATCCGTAAGCAGTGATCAAATTATTAAGTGGATCCATACTCAATTACTTACCCTGAAGAAAGTATTGGTAAAAGTATGCGCTCTCTGAGTGCTTTTTAGTCTACTATTCTACTGTACAGTTTGAATATCACGTGATTTTTCGGATGTTATTGAATAGTTTCAGGAACAGTCATTGCGTTGACGACGGACACATTTGACAAAGTTTTTTCAATACATTCATGTATACGTTCATGCCTGCCCACATGATATTCCCTAGAGTTGATCAATTTCAATTAACTCTTGTGGAGGGATGAAAGATCTGATTGAATTCTGGACAGATTCCAGTAAAATTATTTCCCCCTTCGTTGTAGTTATATGTCAAGATTTCATGTCTGTCTATTTAATACCTTCAAAATTTTGTCCCGAATTTCAAAGGCATTTTGTGACAAAGACTATGGAAGAAGTGACTAATTTTGAGATTGATCCATACCCAAATTCCGGTGCTGACAGAAGCATAAACTCACTTTTTTTCTTCAACAGTATAAAATTCTCAGGTACATGACACACTATAGAAGAAATGGCCTGTCAGATCCCGTGCTATAGTAATAACCTGTGTGGTTAATTGTGTGATAGTAACAGGTCATCATTAATGGTTTATTTGAAGTAATAAATAAAACTTGCCATTTTTTATTTAGACTCATTTATTCGTTCTTAACTCTAGAGTGTGATGGCAATAATGTTAAGTATTTAAACAGAGTGTCGACATATCCAGCAGATATCAACCTAAACCTGCATTAACATTTTTTTAGAAATTCAGTATTTTGAATAATTGAATGATTCAATAATTTCAATCAGTCGATTTTAAAGAAGAAATATAGCCGCCCATATAATCGTCTGTAGAGTTGGGCAGACGGGGTATTTCCTCCTGGAAAAGTAGCATCGGACCCCTATGGTTGCACACATATAGATTAATGTGCACAACGCATATATTAATTCAGAGGTCGGATTTTGGAAACCAAATTTTTTGGCGGGAATTGGGATCAACCTCCACATGAGTGAAAATTTTGTAAGGCTGAAATTCAAGCATAAGGGGAAGACTATGAGCAACACTTGGCTTCAAAAAAGCGTACCATGAATTGATGATCTAATGACCATAAATTAAGGGTTGACCTATATTCGAGATCGACTTATACACAGACATGTACGTTGAGCATTTACTCACATCAAGGGTACTGGTAGCACATATATTTACATTGATTGATACGGATATTAATTTAAAAAATATTAATTTTAATTATCTCAGCCGGCAGGTGGTCTGTATCAAGCTATGTCCATTAAGTTTAGCAAACACGGCACGTTTGGATGTAGAATGACCAAATAAAAACAAATGACAATGAAAGCATTAAATAAATGACCATTGAGCAAAGTCTGTTTTTCCTTCGTTTCTTTTATTGTGTGTGAGTTTTTTTACACGCCAGCTTGTGCTGCAAATCTTTTATTTGTAAGTGCAACACGTAACTTTAGTAAAATAGCATTATGTGTTGTTCAATTACCTGACTCTGGTTAAGTTGACGGTCACCAAGTCGAAGTTAAATATATATATATATATATATATATATATATATATATATATATCGTATGCATAAATACTTTTCCTTACATACAGCTAATGACTAGTATTCTTATTTATCCACAAAACCATTTAATATGATTATTTTGATTCATGCAAATGAAAACACACATGTATATCAAACAGTCTCTCTCTCTCTCTCTCTCTCTATCTCTCTCTCTCTCTCTCTATATATATATATATATATATATATATATAGATGTATATTTAAGTAGTATTATATTTTATATAAACTCTTATTTGAAATGATCTCCTGTCAATACACGGTAAATGTATCACTTGGCCTAGATAACGTAAATAGAAAAAAAATCAAAGAGAATGGAGTTTTGCAGGAATATATATATATATATATATATATATATATATATATATATATATATATATATATATATATATATATACTTTTGCACATTAAACATGAAATCTAGATGATTCTGGATATTTCATGAACAATTTTCAGTGAGGTTTCTATTTACAATGTAAGTGTAAGTCTGATTTGATCTAATTCTATTCAATTTATAGTGGAAGAAATGAATTCATCCCTTTACTAAGGGCATTAGAGGGAAGTAAATGTAAACTATGTCAGCCAGAGTTTGAACCCAGTTCACTGATTCCATTTCCCTTGCAGTTAATCATTCGGCCACTCCGCACCTTCCCTGCTAAAATACAGGATAGAAACGAAGAGTCATTTGCAATTCTGAATGAAAGTCATTCTGTTCCTTTGTTAGACAACTTGAACCTCTTTATCCGGCATTCTGTAATTGTTACAACTATTAACCTCCATTATGATTGTTGTTGCTTTTTATCACAACTTTTACTCAGCTCAGGTTTCCTTGAGGCAGTGGGTAAGAAGTGAAATCGGCCTGAGTGGAATTGCGATAAAAAGCAACAAAAATCAAGATGAATATAAAAAGTAAAAAAAAAGTAATGATTTACAATACTCCATATAGTTGAATAGATAAAAATGAAAATATTTTGTACTATTTTCCACATTTTTTGAAAACTATTTCAAAATGCTAAAATTCATTTCATAATATTATCTGCTTTTCAATTTCCTGTGACCTAGCATTGACCATAGTCCCAAGGTTGCTGGATTAAAAAGGTCAAACAGTGCTGACTCTGATTTCTATATCAACAGAATTTGTTAAAATTTATTCTCTTTGTATATTATGAACCGATCTTCAGGTAAATTATTGAAATTCATTACGAATATCTTAAAATGATCAATTCGATCGGGAATCGTAAAGATACACATACACACATCCCTACACATACGCATAGATCTTGCTCGCACACACTCAAACGCACGCACACACATGCATACATACTTATCACTTCTCGCTTATTAATGATACGTTGCATTGAAAAATGCTCTCGTTTAAGATCCCATCAATCAATTGAAACTATCCATATTCGTACAAAAATACACACCTGAAGAGACACATGTATATGCACGTAGAGCTTTGTGTGTGTGTGTGTGTGTGTGTGTGTGTGTGTGTGTGTGTGTGTGTGTGTGTGTGTGTGTGTGTGTGTGCGTGTGTGTGTGTGAGTGTGTGTGTGTTCATATGCATATGAATCTATAAAAAGAAGGACGGGTAGAGATCTGTGCTTCTGGCTTCTCACAGCTATTGCTCAATGTCTCTTAAATCTTTTTCGAAGGCTCAATCATCACTCAATGTTTCATTTCGTGTTTCTGTTTGGATGTTTCACATTTGTATATTCATGCAAGGTTTTCTATTTGTCGTTTGTTAGGTCTGTTCGTCTGAAAGAACACTTTACGTGAGCAGACTTAAGTTTGCATATTTATACAGCGACGTGAATTCATCTGTTGTTGATATAATCCTCTGTGAATGAAAATTAAGTAGTACTGAATTTACCATTGCAGAGCCATCTGTCGACTAGCAGTGTGAACTATTAGATTAAAAAATCATTAATTATAATATCACTAACATAGAAATCGTCAAAAATGACGGATGCCGTCATTAAATATTGAATATCAGATATTAAATAATCAAAATAATATATTAAATCAATATCAAATATCAAATAAATGAAATAAGTTAATAAATATTGAATATTAAATTAATGAAACTAACTATAAAATCAATAGATATTGTGTAATTGTAGTCCATGTTTCCAATTCAGCCGTAATGTGTTTCAAAGTGATCTACCGTTTACAGGGAAAACGAAAGAGCACCTTTTTAACTGGATTGAGCGGTAACATAAATATTTTTACTTTTCGACTAAATAACCTACCTACTCTTTTCCTCCTTTTATATTTGGTCGGTTTGGGATTGTCGTGCTATTGGATGGAGGGCTGCTTCCCCATCTCAGTTTGTCTTTACTCTACTGCTGCTTTTACAAATCATCCCTCCCCTTAACTGATAGACAAATCAACAAAATTGATGACTACAGCATTTATATATTAGGATATTGTATAGATAAATATAAGAACAAATAAATAAATCGGATATATCACAATAGTTTGAACTGGCCAAAGCCGTTATTTCGAATGAAAATAGTAGAAAATCATGTCAAATATCATTGGGAATCAATTCCTCTCTCTTTCTCTCTGTCTGTCTGACAATCAATATGTATATATAATTATAAATTGCGTAAAATATTTTCAAATCATTTCGAAATTGTTTTTGTCACATCTAGGGCAAACCTAACCATAGAAAAGGCCCCAGAAATGAAAACAGCGCCCGAGTGTTGGCCAGATAAAAATGTATTCTGTTTATGTGAAAGCGGACACCGTGGACATTGGAGCAAACACGGCGTAAATGTCGTCAAACAGGGAAACGGATGTTTTCAAATATGAAACAAGGGCGTTCACCAGTGAAATTTGTTCGTATTGGTCATGTTTTCAAATAGGACTCTTTCCTTTCATACCGGCCAAGTCATTAGACACGAGTTGTTTTTTCTTTTTAGTTCATTCATTAGACTTGCATTTCTTTGTTTCTTTTTTGATATTTACACATTTCATATGTCTTCCTATCCACTTGTTATTATGAAGTGAACCATGATTTCCGCTCACAAATAGCAGATCAACTTTCACAACGTATTTAGCCGATTAAGACTTCAAACTTTAATATTTTTGCATATACAAATCATATCTATGTACGAATCAGAAAATTGCCTATGTAGACAAACGTTATATGTTTCTATTCTTTGGTGATCAGAATTAAAAGAAGAAAACTAGCAAAAGGCAACTGCGTAAATATATTTGGATACAAGTGTTGACTTAAAGTTATAATTGAATATGCCGTAATGTAACTGGCTAGTAAAAGTCACTTTTTCCAGAGGAATATTTGATAATAAGGTCCAGAATATGATAATTAGCTGTGACAAAAACAATAATGACACCATTGAGATGGTGACTTGGACGTGCTGGTACGCTTAGTTATTTCGATCCCTAAATATATTCTAAAATGTTACCTCGATAATTATGTGGTGCGTCTTGCCCCTTATGGCGTCTTACCACCCGGGACATACGGGAATTGTTAAATCAAATTATGTTTTCGGCCAGTGGGAATTGTTTAAATGAGTTTACAGTTAACATTGAAGGGAACATAATTCAACGAGTTTTTTTAATTATTGTAAATAGACAGAAATCACCCACCACATACACCCATACATAGATACATGCAAACACACACACACACACACACACACACACACATACAGAAATAAAAAGATGGATAGATAGATATTTACTTTCTATTTAAAATCTTTGAAACAATGGACACTATCAATCACCATAGATAAAGCAGCACTAATACAGTCAAGGTATCTATCTCCCCGCTCCCTCCGTCTGTCTGTCTGTCTGTCTGTCTGTCTGTCTCTGTCTCTGTCTCTATCTCTGTCTCTCTGTCTCTCTGTCTCTCTCTCTCTCTGTCTCTCTCTCTCTCTATATATATATATATATATATATACACACACTTGCAACCGCAAATATAGCTTCTATATCTGGAGGTTAGTAGCTGAACATAAACATTCGTGTATCACTGTTGTAGTAACTCTATCATTTGCTCAGCAACATATATATATGTCGATGCCTTAAATGCAATATGATCTATTGGCACTTTTGCTTTCAACTAGTTCATGAGGAAATGGTCAGGTACAACAAGATGAGATGATTTCTCCTTGTGTTCTTTGGGCTTGGTTTACTCTGATCCTCGAATAATCTAGATCTCCCCCTTGCCTTATAGCAAACCTCATGGATCTTCAATCTTTAATTGACTGCCAGAAGCACATGACGTTTTATTTTGAGCGCTCGATCGTTAAATGGAAGTAGACAGGTCTGGTTAATCACTCACTACAAACTGTCCAGTGACCAACGTCGCTTGGCAGAAATCCATGTTCAGGGTAATCAATAAAAAGAATTGGGAGAAAAGGTGATCAATGAATCAGTTACTTTTCTTGCCTTTTTTGGACGGTAATCAATGAAAAATCTGAATAAAAAAAAACAAAAAACAAAGTTGAACTACCGGACAATAACTTAGGAACCAATTTAACATAAACTTACATTACTAAATTGAACCCGCTCACAAAAGAAACTATTTCTGGGAAGAATAAAAAAGAAAAAACAACAAAAACAAACGTTTTCTGTAGACATAATAAGGAGTAAATGTTTAAATATTCAGACCTCTAACTCCATTAATGCAACCCGTATGCGTGATACATCCATACATACATAGCCAGCTAGACTAACTTAAAATGACGGAAACCAATATTAACAGTATTGGTGGCAGTTTTTGTTGACGGTTTCTAATACTAAGCGCTAGAAACAGAATTTTCATCAAACTAACAATATGAGACAAGATTTTATCAGCAAACATTTAAAGTGGGGTTTAAGAGTCAAAGGTTCAGATTCCTGATAAAAACAGGTCAAATAATCTGTACCTTAGGGATGTTTTATGCGCATGCTCCTTGCTTGCTCAATGCTAAAACATCGCCTCGCTTTCAGAGAATCTGTCGTGGGTCAAAGGTACAAGTAAACCCGTCTGATCAACACAGTCATTCAATATACTGAGTTGTTGAACCAAATGATCTCATTTCTCTATCTCAGTTGAGTGTGAGCATTCAGACATTAAACCATCCGATTTTTTAAAATATTCATCTTCATATAAACCTGAAAATTAATGCATTATTTGCAAACTCATTATTGCCTCTGAATTCAATCTGCAATAGGATAAGAATATATTTACAATAAAGAAATATACAGACACGAGGAAACTGAAAAATTAATTTTATTAGAATTAGTTCGTTTAATTAAACCTCAAATGGATTTGTATTATCGACTCTCAAATTATTCCGATACAAAAAGAAATATCGAAAATGAATAGCATCACATGATTTCACTATATTTTGTATGAGTCGCTTTAAAAGAATGCTGATAATCTTCATTTGATTCTATCAGAACTGTTGCTAGCAATTTGGAGAAGTTCTATTTTACCTTTTTAAAAATCCTTTCATTTGTGAAATGATAAAGGTTTTACTCGAAACAAGAAATAGGGAAGTATTTTCTCATTCAATTTTATATGCTTCCAAACCATTAAACCTTCGAACCATTCAGAAATTTGTTAATTTAGCAAAGAATTTAGGTTTTACGAATGGCTTCTCTTTACAATATGGTTTCCGCCATTACTTTCTGAAGGAGTACAAATAACAAGATTAATCTCCCCCTGGTTTTGATTCCTTCTATAAATTCTTTTATTATTTTTTATTTTCTTAAGCATTATGGAACTCGTGCCATTTCAACAAACCCAGAGACAGTCTAAAATTTTCACACGACAAAAATATATCTATTTTACGATTAAAATGAATAAAAAAGATATAGAACCTGAAATGGAATTCTGCTCTTACAAATTATTTCATTTAGAAAAATCTTTCTTGACAGCATTTTACTTGGAAACACTTGGTCTTATTGTTCATATAGAAGGTATTTCCCTCTCACCTACACATCATTGAAGGCCAGGTAGAGCTGTTCATGGCAGTTATATCTTTCAAAGGTATAATTCACCCTGCCACACTTCCCGAGTAATCCGTGAATGGATCCGGGATGGATATTTCACTGTGTTGCTCTAACCAATATACTCCCTGGATATCAATCCCATTGAGAGCTTATGGGATGCATTGAACCAACAAGTTTGCCCTGCAGAACCCCCCACCATATAAATTGCAACACTTTAAGGACCTACTATAAACAGTCCAACATAAGATCCAAGAGGTCAATCTGATGAGTTCGGAACTGTTTTGTTATCTGGTGGAGAACCAAATCCTTAAGGTGGCCATTATGTTTTTGCCCCTCAGTATATATATATATATATATATATATATATATATATATATATACATATATCTATATAGGCACACATATATATATATGTATATCAACATGCACACACATATATATATACACACACACACACATATATATATATACACATTCATATATATATATATATATATATATGTGTGTGTGTGTGTGTGTGTGTGTGTGCGTGTACTCGTACATGTAGATGAAGTTTTCAATAAATCCTAAACTTTCCATCATTTTCTCAGACAATTATAACACAACTTGTGCATTCTTGTACACCTGCAAAGAGGTTAGCGTTTTATTAGATCATCTTGCAATCTATCACAAAAGATTTTGGTACTCAACTGGTGCACAACCCTTTTTTCGAAAGTAAAATGAGCAAAGATTTTTCTTCTCTTAACAAATTCATTTTTTAAACTTTGCTTTTTGCTGGTTCTTTACATTTTTGTTCAAAGTCTTCTGCTTACCGTATATACTCGTGCATTTGTCGACCCCTGATGTGCAGTCACGAAATAATCAATTTTTTTCCAAGCCAAGGGGTGCTTTTTGTCTTCCCCATTATGCTTGAATTTCGACAAAATTATTACTCTTGTATTGTTCGAGATAAAAAAATTTCTTCCAACTCGACCAATACACGAGTATATACGGTACTTTTCTTTCATTTTCTTTTCGCTTTGTCATTTTCTTTCCTTTTTCTCCTTTTTCCTTCTCCTTTTTTCCGGCGTCAAAAATGATTTCTTTTTTATTCTTGATTTTCTTGCTTTTCTCCCTGATTTCTTTTCTCTCTCCTCTAACGCTCATTTTACTCTTGTTCAGCTATTTGCTGTGTCCCTAGTTGCACAGCCGAGCCCTCAGGATGTCGTATTATGCAACTGAGGGGGAATGCAGAAACCATCCAATCAACATTCCCATTATTATCTCTTTCACTCGTTTCGGTCACAATCATTAATGATCACATTTTTTGGGGGAGGCCATTTTCTTATTTCTTTTCTCTCATCTCTTTCTCTCCAAATTTCTCGGTCCTGTTTCTGGAATTTTCTTCCACTTCTCCCTCCGACGTTGGCTTTCGCATCAGCAAGTGACGACGCTTGTGCAGATTGCAGATTGCTGCAACACATTCCATCTCACGCGCTGCTTAGTCAGTCGGAGTTGACTCCACGCATTGACAAGCATCACATCAAGATGGCGTCAGATCTGCCACCAAGATGCCCTCGGCTCTAAATAAACGGGACAACAACAGCTAGGAACAAATAATAATAATAATAATAATAATAATAATAATAATAATAATAATAATAATAATAATAATAATAATAATAATAATTGAGAAAAAAGAGAAAATCATTGCAAAAAGAGCTTCTCAGGGAAAATTAAAAATTCCATAAAATACAAATACAATTTAGAAAACGTAAAACAGAATCATGCATATAACACACACACACACACACACACACACACACACACACACACACACACACACACACACACACACACACTCACACACATACACATACACGTATATAGATATGAAAAATGTCCATCATATTTTATATTCGGTCTTCCAAGACTTACTAATTGGTGAAAGTTCCAGAAAAAAGAAGAAACGAAACCTGAGGGGAAATTTAGAATAATATCAGCGGCAATTATGATACAGCAACTGATAAAATAATAATAATAATAATAATAATAATAATAATAATAATAATAATAATAATAATAATAATAATAATAATAATAATAATAATAATAATGATAACAACAACAACAATAATAATAATACCAAGGGTAATTGTGTTTGATAGTTACGATATTAAAATATTAATCGAAACTTGAGAAATTTAGAAACAATCTTCACCATTAATAGAGATTACATACGTAAGTAATCTTTTCTCTATTCTTATCCAATCAATTTCAATATGGAGAGAAAGGGCGAAAACTGGAAAAATCTCCACTTGTAAAATATGCAATAAGCAAAAAGATCTCAGTAACATTCATTCATTACTTGTCGCTTGCAGTCAGGGGTTTTTAGAGGGCTGAGAGAGAGAGAGAGAGAGAGAGAGAGAGAGAGAGAGAGGAAGAGAGAGAGAGAGAGAGTTCGTCTTACGTTATTTAGCGTAATGTAGAGATTGGTCCCCTCTGAAAATTAACAGGATCACCACGGGGGCTACTCAACATACCCTGAGCTACTAACAGCACCTGATATACCCAGTTGGTCTCCTATCTAGATACTAAACAGGCTCGTCGTTACTTCAGTGATCTTGAAAGAACTGTGTGTGTCTTTGGCAATTCGTCCATGACACATCAGTAACGATTTTGTACAACTGCTCTACTTTCTATTGGGAATAATATTCGTCTTTTGTGATGTTGAGAGTTTAAGTCTCAACTGAATGGAAATTGTTGAATCCCACCATGAAATAGAATTAATTGCCCATGGGGTTTGTCTGTTGAAAATATGGATTATGTAGACGAGGAATTCGGTTTCTCAAGATGACATTGCCACCCAGTCATGTTTATTTGTTTTTTCATTTCTTTTGTTTTCATCCTCAAATGTGTTGGACAAGCAAAACGATAGAAACGACGGGTAGCCGTTTTGCGGACGAAATATTTCTCGTTTTTCCTTCTTAAATGACTCATTGTTTTCAACCGGAGAAGAATTCCCATTTGTATCGCTATTCCTGTCATGACTTAGGATTGTCAGAGTTGCCACATTAGCCATTTTCGGCTAGATCCGGCTGATTTTTCGTCCAATTCTGCTGGCAAAAATCTACGACAGCTGA
>OY735223.1:8497957-8565457 GCA_963457665.1 Thysanoteuthis rhombus
TTAATATATACAGTATGTAAGAGGAAAACGGGAGTCAGAGATTTCATAGAATCCATTAGAAAACTCAAATGGCAATAGGTAGGCCATGTTGCCAGAATATCTGACAACCGATAGGTATCATGATTCACAACACAGATTCCCAGAGATCATATGCGAGAGGGTGGCCGGCAGAAAGTAAGATGGTGTTGAAATTTGGATAGATTTAGGAGATATTGGAGCCGCAACGCCAATGATAAGGAGATCTGGTAAATCTTAGAGAGGTCTATGTCAGACGACGGATGTAAATAGACTGCTACTAATGCTGATACTAAAATCGTTAAGCCTGAGCCCCCAATTGTTCATTAAAGTTGAAGGTAGTATAATCATATAGTGAATCGGAATTGATAGCTTGCAAGTATTTAGTGCGGGGCCCTAAAAAATGCGGATCTCATAGCATATGTTACTTTTGCTTCATAGTGAGTCGTACAATTGGTCTATTATAAATAAGTGTTCAGTTTGTCGGTCTGTTTCTCCTCGTTGAACCTCATTTAACTTTTTATTATTTTTGTTATCACGATGCACAGGTGCCTAGTTTGCACAAATGTCGATTTTGTTTGCCTGCACTGCTTTTGTTAAACGACAACTGGCAACAGCCCAGTTGTTTCTGACATAATTTCCTCTTAGACTTTCCCCAACGTGCAGCTTTTTATAATTACCATCGAAAAAAATATACAGATAAGAAGATTTATGACAACTCGGATGGGGACAGGCTGTTGCCGAGGGAAACAAATAAATAAATAGAGAAAAACAGTAAAAAAACGACCTGCAGTATAGAACAGGGTTGCCATATAAGTGAAGACGTACCTAGCCAAAAATACACAAAAATAGCCCAAAATAGCCAAATTTAAAAAAAAAAAAAGATTCATTGAATCAATCATTTCATTATTTATTTTTATGAAATCAAGTATTGGAAATCATTATTTCATTTTATTCTTCTATAGACATTCATCTTGATTTTTCACTGCTTTACTCGAGCGCCTGAGTAAAGTTGAGATAGAAAAAATAAGATGAAGGTTAATAGTAATATTAAAAAAGAGGATTGTTTTCGAAAAATCGTATTACTGGAATACGCACCAAAAATAAGAATTTATTATAAATACTACTGCAACGAAGTCAAAATGGCGTAGAATTTGAATATGGCCAAACCAAAAGATCATTATCCAAATTTATCAAATTGGCCTCGTAATGGCGTAAATAGCGACTCTGGTATGGAAGAATTTCCCCTAATGTAGTAAAACATTGTGTTGGGAAACTAATGGTATAAAGTGTAAACGAGAAAATCGTCATGGCTGTGGATCTAATAACTTCAGACTTCAATAAATCTATTTTAACCGGTTGAAAGACAGGCAGAATCATTCAAAGTTAGTGCAGTCATCTTGATGTGGCCTTACTAATATAAAAATTTTGCCAATTCAACAAATATTTACAATATAAAGTAAGTAGTATCCTTACACTGGCTACAGTTTTTGGTGAATCTGTTCGGGCTCTACGTATCACACTACTACTTACTCGGTTCGTTTGCAAAAGGAGAAATAGACTTCGAAGCAACAAAGCGCTACCTCACCTTTATCCATTGCTACAAGGGACGCAATACAACAGTGCAAAGTGAAGATTGAATCAAACAGTGAATCATTCATTGTTAGTGGGACCATCGTGAAGATGAACATACTGAGAGTTTTGCAAATTGACCTAACCGAAGCAGATCCCTTTCGAAAGATGCATGTTCAGAAGGTGTCGGAGAAGCCTGCCATAATTGTCATGTACAATAATTTTTCGTTCGAAACTATGGCTTTGAAGTATTTGGTTACTTGTCTTTAGTATTACCTATTTAAATATTTTCATACTTAAATTTGAATAATCATAAATTAATTCAAATCAATTTTTTAGAGATGAAATTGAATTTGATTTTACCTTATCAACCCAAGAAATTCCGTATGTTTTGTTGGTTTGTAACTTTTTATGAAAGAAAAAACCATCAAATTTGGCCATAACAATCTTTTCTCGCCCTCTACCATTTTCCAAAAAGGCTCCACGTCAAAATATATTGAAAGATTGAACTGGACACGTTCCCATTATGAGATGGTTTGTTATATGAATACAGAATTTTTAAAACATTTTTTCACTCAAATGAGTACCCCCCCCCCAAAAAAAAAAATTCTGACCTTGATTTCAGAAACCGTCTTGAAAACCTGTTAACAGGTTTCTCCAGTTTTAAGCTGATCTGGTTGGCTATGTATGTATTTATGTATCACATGCTGAGGCTGAATCAATGGAGCAAGAGGGTTGAAAATTTAAACATTTATTTATCATGTCAAGAAATTTTTTTGTGATCAAGCAAAAGGTGAGGGAAGCAACTTGTTCATTGATCCACCATTTTCCAATTTCTCCGTTGATCAACCCAACACGACATGCTGCCGAGGGACTTGGTCAGGCGATGGTATCTCTTGAATGACTAACCAAATCTGTTTTATGATTAATTTTTTGAATGATATACGAGTAAACAGATTAAAAGATTCAAATTATAATTCCGAAAAAATGTGACATTTCCCTATTTAAAAACTTTGTGAAAGCCATCTTGTCCACACCTAATCTTCACGAAGTCTGATATTGCTGTTGGAGACAGCTGTCAACAGGAAATGAATAATTAAGCGGTTGTCGTCGTATTTTACTAGAGTCAGACTTGCATCGTGGCAGGTTACGACTGACCAGTTAAATGTTCCGGCTGGTGCCACCCAACAAAAGCTGGGCAATGAAAAACATCTTAACATCACTCTAAAATGTGAGGATCCAATATTCCTCCATTTAAAATGCGTTTATACAACTCAGTTATATAGTTTTCCATAATGTGCTTAAATAGTGATGACCTGAGAAAATATCGAACTAGTTTTAAAGATAACTTTTGATGCATTATTGAGACTAGTTGTTTACTGCTAGTTCCTGTGAAAAACCTACATGGGACCACTGGCCCTAATAAGAGATGAAAACTCTTAGGGATGTCATAATTTTATCTGTGGCTTCAGCAACTTTGAGGTCAGTTACATATAACGGAATAAAGGTTTTTTTTTAATTACATTAGAGAGATAGAGATAAAAATCAGGTTAATATTATTGGGGAGAGCGTGGATTAATTTCAATTCTCTAACAATAATATGCAAAGAACCTGCACCGGAATCCCACTAGTAACAACAGATACTTTGGTGGCCATAGCTTTTCAACCAGATACAGAGAAGTCATCTTCCTCTTCCTTCTACACTCCAGTCAGCTGTTGTCTTGCTCTGACATACGATACTCACCATTTTGGGGTCTGGTATCATGCAAAGATTTCACTCAGTATAAATCAATGGTAATTGCTTCTTTGCTTTACGAAATACGGCTTACGAATGACTCGAATAGAAACTTATATATCCGTGATTTTTTACGGGATTGACTAGTAAATATAATATTGGATTTCGTTCACTTTTGTCTGTAATGATTGACGTATGATCATACCAAATATCTGTTGTACTCATATTTCTGTTTTGCAACACAGATATAAAGTTACTGACTGATACGTGTTGTAAATTATATGACGCTTCGACTTTTCAAGATCTTATTTTCAAGATCATCGTGGCCTTGTTGTATAGGCCTAGTAATACCAAAGACTTCCATGACTTTAAAAATGGTACTTAGTGCCTCTTTCCTAAGCATTCAAGAAAAAGAGTTCGCTTGAGGAAGCCTGGAGAGGGATGGACACAGTCAGGCTAACTCGCCCAAGACAAACCTGTGAAAACATGGAAACCCCACCATACAAGGGGTGTTCTGAGTTACAGAACCAAGTACCAAAAATTTTAAAAAGCTCAACGAGCGTTGACAAGTCGGTTTATTTACTTATCTCTCTCCATATAGATATTTGTACCCACTGATGGGCAAACGACAACAAGTCACTTGTTGATTAGAACTTACAGACAATTGACAAATTTTATCATAATATACTGCAATAACAACGAAGTTAGATGCTAGGGCTTTGTTGCCAACTCGTCCTCAACATATCTGACTAGACTCGGATTATCATCAACAGAGAAATGGAAATATATCAAGAAACTCCAAGATCAAGAAGAGGCTGCATCTGCATGGATCTGGTAATTCAGTACTGTGACGGAGAACCAACAAAGACTGGTGATATCGTGAGGTACTAAAGGGTGACATGAAGTAGTGGTAATGATCTTTTGGTTCGAAAATTATGCCACATTCTCTGAGTCACCATCTCGTGAAGGACAGGAGCTGCTAATATCCCGAAAAATTAGCCATCATCAATTATCATGTCTTTTATCGTTCGTCTTTGGACATAGACTCTCCCTGGAAACGCCACACATGTGCGTCGTGGAGCCAATACTTTGTGAACTTGTCTAGTTCGTCTCTCAGTCATATTCTGCCAGGCTTGGTTATGCATATGGGTGTCTGTGTTGTGAGTCGTGATGCCCATCGATTGTCTGCCATTCTTACAATATGAACAGTCCTTTCGGTTTTCTTATGAATTCTTTGATATCTTAAACTCCGGTTTTCCCTAATATATTGTGCTGCTTTGTTATCCACATTTGCTCCTTACATGCTTTTCAGTTTGAGGGTTAGATTCCATGTTACTGCTCCATAGGTGACTGTTGGGAGAATGCATTGGGTGTATACTCTTCTTTTTATGAATGATGAGATTTTCTGCTTCCTTTTCTGCCGAGGGATTGATTCTTTCTTCTTTTGGGGATT
Organism: Thysanoteuthis rhombus; assembly: GCA_963457665.1. Classification (NCBI taxonomy): domain Eukaryota; kingdom Metazoa; phylum Mollusca; class Cephalopoda; order Oegopsida; family Thysanoteuthidae; genus Thysanoteuthis; species Thysanoteuthis major. The sequence continues at coordinate 8,502,733 of OY735223.1, forward strand.
TCATAGAGATTCTAGGTAGATGTAGTGGTTGACTTTCTCCACTTTCCTTCCAATGTTCGTCAATAAAACGGATTTTCTGAAGATTGTTCACTTTTCAACATCTACCAGCGTCATTTTCTTTTTTTGTTTTGTTGATTTATTATTATTGAAGAGGAAGCATTTTTTGACGGCGCAGTACGAGGTGTGCCAAGGACTTTGTTGACGTTCAGCAAAGGTGTCAGCATCCTGTTTATTACAGATTGGAAGCAGATCATCATTACCGAGAACAAAACCGAAGTCACCCGAACCTTTCTTTTCCGTCGATAACCGCCCCAGGCTATTTTAAGAAGCATTGCAGAGAAATTTGAGTGTAGGCACTCTTTCTGGCGTTTTTGTGAGGTTCCATTTTTGACAAAGGTATGTCAAAAGACTCCTGACTATCGTTTTGAGGATGCAAACTCGCGCACGCAGGATGATCTGCTTGTTGATGAGTTTCTTATCTATTTCATAAACTGATCCTCCTGGTAGGGCCTGCCCCAAATCAATTTCTGCATATTATTCTTTATCATCTGTATATTTCAATCGAAAATATATTTTATTTCGGGCTTCTCCACACGTTATTGTAGAGTGTACTCGATATCTGAGTTCAAAAAATTGATTTCCATGTACAAATTGTCGAGTGACGAGGAATCGGAACCTCCCTGTTGCACTCAAAACAGTAGATCAAACAGATTTTCGGGCATTTTAGCATGAGACGTGCTATTCTGATGAGATACGGCTTCGATGAGTGTTGTGTCGGTGTGGTCCAGGAAACGCTGGTATATAGATTTGAACAAACACCTTCTATAGACATGATCGTACACTGCAGTTGAATCCACAAATAACACATATGCTGGTTTTCTCATCTTGTCTATGATTTGTTGAATATACTTTCAAATATAAATTCAATCTGCTGCGCCTCGGTCAGATCTGAATCCTTGTTGTTGCTCTATTGATCTTCGTACTATAAACGCAAGCAAGCAACAATGATGACCATTCTGCATGCGCTGGGTCCCACTTACTATCCTCGATACACTTTTGGGTCCTTGACGCTACCTTTTGATGTAACTCTCCAGAGTGCAAAGAGCTTGGAGTGACCACACGACGTTGGTATTTTGTGGCATTCCCATATAGTGATGAGTGAAGTTAACATTTCATACAATAATTCTTCTGATGTTTATGCGTATTTAAACAATTGGTATGTCGTTCATCACTTTTCCATTCTTGTGTTTCTTCATCACATTGTGTATTCCATCTATATTAGAAGGGCCTTTCTTGATCATGTTTGTTGAGATCTGCTTTCTTTTCTCAATTGAACACATCCGCAATCTTATTTTATGAACGTATTGCCCGCTTGTACATAGCTATACGGTGTGCAAGTTAAGGGACCCAATTTTAAGCCAAAAGTTATATTCAGGGGTATTCTTACTTTCAATATAGAGTCACAACTATTCATAATTTTTTCATGGTGTTTTATGAGGTGAAAGTCAGATTATGTTAGAATTATTTTTTGTCGAAACTGCAATCGCTGTGATTGACCTTTAGAGAAATGTTAGGTTATCTTTCCCAATGGTACGTGTGGGTCACATGGAACCCGGGCTACATTGGATCACCACTAGGACTTCAGTAAGACTTCAATTCTTTTAAATAAAATAGATCCTGTTAAGTCATTTTATGTAGTTTACTAGGAAACTAAAATAACATATCAATATTATTTTGTATCATTCTTTTTTTCTTAGATTGCTTTTGAGACTGTATAAATGTGATTTTGTGTTAAACATTTCTTCTGGTGAGCCTTTAAGAAACATTTCAATGGTGTTTTAGCGATTTGACAAGGAAACATTACAATGCAAACAAAAATATCTGATTTAAGATAAAGAATCGAAATTAAATACCATGACACAAAATTTCTGTTACGTTTTTCGTTTCAATTCTTGATGAACTTTGCGTAGAAATAAAATTGGATGAAGAAAGACATCGTTCGTTTTTGATTCATTATGATTTTGATTCTTCTTTTTAGAAAATTGATGGAGGTTAATGATAATTGGCCTTTCTGAATATGAAGCAAAGAACAAGTCAGATGGAATGGCCCTTTGATTTTACCAACTTTAGTTCCATTCAAAATCTGTGAACCGATTCTTTGGAAAGGTAAAGGAATGGCATCAGTCTAAGATTTCCGGTTGATGGAATTGAAAGCAGACGAGTGTTAAATGACAGAAAGTTTAAATGTGGAATTCATTTTAGTCGAATTTAAGTCACTAAAATTTCATAAACAAGTGAGTGGTTGTTGGATATGGTATTTAATAAATTGCGAGCAAAGTCTGGCAAAAGGCACTCTGAATTGTATTTCTGGACACAATAGATCGAATACAGTATATTTCAAGTAATAACGCATATCCCTCGTTTAAGTAACTGCAAACAAAGATTTTTGGGTAGGGCTTCCCACGACTATAGAACCTTAGACTGGAGTGGAATAACTATTCAGTGCGCACGATGAAGTTTTAAGGTGAAATGCAACTTGCACTAATAGGAGCGATGTTTCAAGGTGGTAGATGTGACAGGAGTTTCCACCTTCAAGCAAATGCCCGAGCTAACTATGGTGATATGCTAGTCCTTTGTGGGAGTATTCCGGCAGTATTACTGACTTGGGTAGTTAAACCTGGAAGTAAGACAATGAGTACACTAGTTGTTTGTCTATGGAGATCTGGCAAGAGAATTGTTGCCAAATTTAATTTGAAGTTCACACCTAAGATTCAACCAAAAAACATCTCAAAACACCTAGGAACATCCAGACTCGTCAAATATATATATACATATATATATATATATATATACATATATATATATATATATATATATATATATATATATATATATATATATATATATATATATATATATATAGGAAATATATCATATATCATTATTAAATTTAATGTGATTTTAATTTTCAACAATTATTTTATTAGACATTTATCTAAATAGTGATTTATGAAAATTGAACGCTACCCAAAATATCTAGATTTAGATTAGAAACATCTAAATGTGCTAATTGATTGATAGGAACGTTACTGTCATTTCGGCAAACAAGCCCGTCAATCAGTGAAAGCGACCGGCGTAAGAGACGCTAAACTGTAAATACTTCATGTAATAAAAAAAAAACAAATTAGATTGGATTACTGAAAATTTTATGGTCAAGTCAGGGAAGAAATTACAACTCATGAGATGGTAGGGCACAATTCAAATAATTCAAACAGTTTATGGAAAAAAAGGTAAAAACAAAGAGATTAGCCCAATTTCAAAATATCCTTGGCTTAGGTATACAGGTACAAAAAGATAGAAAATACCATTTATATATTCTATTCGTTCGTCCTGTCTCTGAGTATTGAATTAAACAAACTTCACTATTTTGTTCCTCTTCAACTTTCTTTCGACTGACGTGCCATTTTTCCAAACGTCGATTCTTCGAGTAAAAAAGAATGGTGGTTTACACCTATAAAACAGTGAAACAATATTCAAGTGTGAGAAATTGTTTCATGAACTGTCATTTTCCTCCTTTGAGCGGGGAAAAGCAGATCAGAAGAATCAAGCATTCCAAAATGGGGAACACATAAAAACGATTACGTTTCTTTGTGGGATATGTTTGGAAGCGACTATATATATATATATATATATATATATATATATATATATATATATATATATATATATATATATATATATATATACACTAGCAGGGATACCCAGTGTTGCCCGGGGAAATAACTTTGAGAACACAGAGAAAAATGTGTTCTTTAATATACATAAGTCAACGAACCGAGGGATTATTCTTTACTCCCGATCTGCACTGTTTAGCGAATATAGTAGAAACTGTTGAACATTTCCTCGTTTTTTTGGTTTTTGCTTTTTCTTCCAGGAGAAAGTTTTGGTGCGTCCAGTCCATAAGACTCCCGTTTCGATTTTGAAAATGGTTGTTTTGGAAGGAGACACAGTTTTAGTTTGTGTGGGGGTATTTTAAAATTGATACTTTAATGCAGACCTGGACTTTACACCAGTTGCAAGAAGCAAACGTTTATCATACTTGTCATCATTAGAATTAGCGATGGTGTAATAAACATTGCAACTTTTTCAAACTCATTTTCATTCATTGATTACACAACATATTTTGGTAATCTATTCCATCACCCTACGACTCTGCTGCCAAGGAAGAATTTTCTGATATTCAATCTATCCTTATTCACTTAGACCTTACATGCAGTCCCTTGTATACCCGTTCGGTGAAATATACGTAAGGATCGTCTTTTTTTTTCTAGCAATCTCAACTCAATCTCTTTCAACCTTTCCCTTTTAATCTTTCCCCATACATTTTTCAAACTCTCTTACCAATTTAATTGCTTTTCTCTGAACTTGATTTGTTCTTCCTTTTCCAAGTGCTGTGTACAACTTTGTACTTTTTATATTTGTTCCGATGTGAAATACATTATTTTAGGGATGTTTTTCATGTTTAATTATGTTCGGATAAATCTCTATGTTCCTGAAGAAAGATTTTGGATGCTTGCTGGATAGACGGAAAGTATGTTCTCAGTTGGACATTTCAGTTACAGCGTGAATTGTATCGCCAAACCAAATTTTTTCTTAACAACTTGTCAAAAGGTAACAGAGGTGTTATGAATTGGAATAGTACAAATTTCTCCGGAAAACAAACTTTTTATAAGCTTTTTTGCCTTTACTGGTGACAAAAAGCATAAACTGAAAATCAACGAAAAAATTAAGATGAATATAAATAGTAGTCATCAATTAATCGTACAGGTTTACAGCAGGGTCATCAAACTTTTTAAAAATTTGTGGCCGATGAAACGAATACAGATTTTTGAAAATATCTGTTTTGAAAAAAAAAAAAAAACTCAAAAGAGCAGAAATCATGTACCCAAGGATTAAATGAAATATTAAGTGTTGGATTGCATCATTGGTTATATATATATATATTTCATAAATATTAAATTGTGCTTGTTTTTTTTTTTTTTACAAAGATTTGAATCTGCTGGGTATACTTTTTGTTTTTATATCATAGGAATTAGAATACAGAATACATTAAAAAATACGACTACTGCTGATAAAAACCAAGCCATCAATTCATCTTTGTCTCTCTCTTTCTCTCTTTCTCTCTCTCTCTCTCTCTCTCTCTCTCTCTCTATATATATATATATATATATATATATATATATATATATATATATATATATTGCATCAATTCGAACCTCTTCCTAGAAAGTCCTCTTGTAACTCATGGAAAGTTTGCAGTGACTCAGTGGAAACAAAAATCAAACAAACAAGACGTATTTAACTTGATGTGAGTGGGAGGGGGGGAAGAGTGAAAGAGGGGGCAAGGAAAGAAAGGTATAAAGTAAATGTTAACAAAGAAAGAGAGAGGGAGAGAGAAAGGGAGGATAAACGAATGGGGTAATAAAGGTAGAACAAAACCATAAGAATAAAAAGGAAGAAAAAGAAGGAGAATCAAATAAGTAAAAAGAATTTACTTTTGTCAAGGTGAAATCTATATTGATATATAGTTTACTTATTGTAATCTATATCAATCTATATTGAGATATAGAACCTATATTGCCACTTTTATTATATATTTATATTCTATTATTTTACCTATATTTTACCTATAGTTGCATTGAAAGCAAGGATGTTTGCCCAAATGACTGCTGTGTATATCACAAGCCTATATCGATGGCCGTCGTCGTCTCCAATTGCAATTGACATAAGTGTAAGTAACGTTTCCTCTTACTAAAAGATTCCTTCGACGGACGGAGTGAATTCCTACAGGAAATGCATTTAAAAATCAATAAGTACCGATTGTGGTTTTTGCCTGAAATACGTTTGAGCGCCTACCGACGAGTGGTTGGCTGTCTGAATGGCAAAGAATTACTTATGGATATATGTACGCACTTGAGTGTGACGATATGAAGGCAACGCTAGATAGACATCTATCAATTAGGCTATATATATATATATATATATATATATATATATATATATATATATACACACACGCTTGTATGGTTATAGTATCTTTAGACGTATACATATGCAAACACATACTTGTACACATATGTATGCACATTAACACACACATACACACGTGCATGCATATACATATATGTGAATTTACTCAAAGACATTAAAATAAACACTCACCATGATAACTCACGTATTTACTGAACAAGCGGTATGCAAGAAGAAAATATATTCAAATAATGTTTTTATCCATGCGCCTGTAATGATTTTACCAGTCTCTGTGTGAATGCATAGGTATTCATATTAGTGCATGTGCATAAGTACCATGCCATATGAATAAGTACGTATATATAGGTGCATATGTATCATCATTAATCGTTATAAGTCCAATGTTGGACAAAGGCCTATTCCATCTCTTCGAACGGCGAACGTGATCGCGATTATCTCTATCATGTCTTATCGACAAATCTTCTTATCTTGTCTTTCCATTTTGCGTCTGGTCCTTTTCAACTGCGTTCATTGTCCTAGGGGCACCAAATCGGGGTGATAAACTGACATGACCGGCACTATACTCCAAACTTCAGTCTTTCCAATGAGTGCACTAGGTATTATACTTGAGGATTTTGCATGAGCTATTTCCATTTAGACCCTCATCAAGGGTGTCACTGAATTAGATACTCGGACAAATGTTATTAAGACCTGTTCCAGGCCCGTCGAAGCTTTTTTTCTGCTTACAGTACCCAGTATTCCACTGTTGTCATTTATTTAGATACTGACCAAGCTCTACCTTGCATAACTGCGGTGATCTTTCGAGAATCGATGTATCCAACGTACTCTTGCTATAACCCTTTAGCTTCGAGGAGATGATTCTCAATCGTGGTCCTCGTGCTTAAGAGAAAGGCATTGAGTACCTTTATGACAATAAGATGATTTTAGCAGTACAAAATTAGGTGCTACTTTCTTGGGATGAAAATGTGGTAATCAACAGACGCGATTTCAAGGAAAAGCTTCAAGATTCAGATCTGAATGTCTCTCTACGCATAAAAGTTAACCCTTGAACTTATGGAAATGATGAGTCAATTTATCAGCATCTGAATTTGTCATCTTTCTCATCATGCTTTTCTTCTTTATCCCCGACCCATTCACATTGCCCCACCCTCCATTCACATTGCCCCACCCACCATTCACATTGCCCCACCCTGACCTCTTCTTGTCACTTTGCCCATTTTTTGACCGCCCATCCTACTTAGAAATCATTATTGCCGTGAAAGGTCTTCACTTCTTTTTCCTCAAGTCTTTTTTGCCCTTTTACTTCTTACTTATCTTTTCTTATCTTTCGCCAATTTTCTTCGCCCGGTCCCACTCTTCATTACCCAGAAAAGCACGCACATCTTTCGACATTGTGTTTTCCACAAGCCAATGCTGTTGTGTCTTCATAGCCAACATTCTCTGTTGGTATTTACCAAACAAACACAAGAACTTCACTGAATGCTTTTTGTTCCACCCTCGCCCCTCCGCTCTTTGTGTATGTCGACTGATTAACGCACCGATTTGTCCTAATTTCACAACTCATTATGGGCCCAATTACCCCCCCTTGTTACCCACGCACAACTTAACCTCTTAAGACCTGACACTTTACGTCTTCTCTCTTCTCATACCTTTTGTTCTCTAACCAACCTCGACGGGGATTTTGGCTCGGGAAAGCACTTTGACCCTTTTGCTTCTTTCCGGTCTTATCACTTCATATTATTGCCGCATACCCTAGAGCAGTGTTTCTTAAACTGGTGAATGATTCACCGTAGGATGAATGAAATTATTTTGAGGTGAATGAAGGATGAATGAAACGTAGGGGGCAAAAAACTTCATTTTTCTCAGATATTCAGATTTTTCTATTCTTAATTTTTTTTTTGAAAACATGTACGACAAGAAGATATTATTTAAAGAATATCTATTTCCAACTTCTAAGATTGTTCTTGCTAAATTTATGTAAACTAAAGAAAAATATGAGTTAATCATTTGTCACTCGGAGTTTTTGTTTAACTCCAACCCAAACCCTGTGGTTTTTCTACCCTAACAAAAACAATTAGAACAATTTTCGCCAAATTTGGGAAGTAAAAACAAACATTACCCGCACTGTGATTTAAAAACAACCAACTGATTGGTTACTGACTGAGCAGAATTGACAAGTCTAATATATTTGCCAAAATATTTGTTAGAAATACGCAAGGGTTTATTTCATTTTTATAAATACATATATTTATACTAAGAACATTTTTATACATTATTTTATTCCGCATATATTCAATACAAAAGTTGCAGTAATCATCGATAGAAGTAGGTGTGGAGTTGGACCAGCCAGAATTGCCTTTACATATTTTCAAGATGTTCAAAACATGAATAAAATAAACACTACAGAAATTTGTTAATTTGTGCTTTTTACACAGGTTACACGTAATACAATAAAATGAAAATAATAAAAAACGGAAGCAAATTCATTCTTGGGGGAATGAGATCTTGTTATAAAGAGTTGAGATGAATGACTCTGAGAGCGTGGAAGAGAAAATTCTGTACAGTTCTTATCTCTTGCACATAAGGTTGTCACTGTTTCCATTTAAGCAAAGAAGAAAGTGAATGCAACTTGGAGACAATTACACTGTTCATTTATCTACTTTTGTGCCTGTGTCATTAAATCTCTTAAATCTCGTCTGTAAATGCTGGGCTGCATGTTTTCAATTGTTCCTCTTGACATCTTTATTGACTCGTGATTTCTCTGATGTCTGCTTTAGATCTGGCGACTTGTTTATCTGTTGGTATCTTCTTTTGAAATATTCTTTCAAACACTCATGCCCAGGCAACTGCTGCAATATTACAAGATTCATAGAAAACCCTGATTACTTAATTGACTACTTCCCTGTAATTAAGGCCACTTGACTAAAATCTCCATACTGAGCATGATTCTCTCATGTGCATATAGCATGGATCTCAGACGACCCTAACAGGCTGCTGCTGCTGCTGCTGCTGATGATGACTAAAATCTAAGTGTGCTTTGCGAAACTCTATTCCGAAAAATCTACGTTAACTCTAGCTAAAGTAGAAGTTATGCTTTTAGCTATTGCAGAGTACAGATCGAGTAAGTCCCTCGATAGAAGCTTTAACGTGACCAAAGTCATGTGGCAGCGCGCCTTGTTGGGGTTATCAATTAAAAGATTGGGAATCAATGAATAAATGACTTTTCTCGACATTTGTTGGGTGGTGATCACTAAAAAGAGCCGTAACACTACCGGACACAAACTAGGTGGTCAATTTAGCATAAACCTACATTGTAAACTGAACCCCCGCTATAAACCTCTTTTTTGAGGTGGGTAACAAACGGGTTTACTACATATAATAACGAGTTAATGTTTAGATATTCTGCCTTCTAGATTCACTGGTGTGGCCTGTGCGTGAGACACTCACCTAAATAACCAGCCAATCAGCCGGTCAGTCAGCCAGTCAGCCAGACCCACTTAAAAAAAGGAAAAACCTATGTTGATGCAGACAGTTTTGGTTGACAGTTTCTAATAAAATCTGCCTTCTCTCCAATGCAGGTGTAACATAACACGGCACTGCAGTGATTTGTTGATAATAATTAAGTCAGGAAGTCAGAATGAAAAGGAAGGATTTCCTCATCGGTATCGATTTGATATTCAGTAAATCCTCCTTTTCAGTTCATTTGCTGTAATTACCTTGCCCCTGTTTGGTCGAAGATAGTGTTGCGAAATAAAAGTATGATTATTAAAAAAACTATTGAATCCCCGTGAAAAAAATCCGAGGATATGCAGGTTTTCTCCCACTATCCGAAAGTAGTGTGTTCCTATGAAAGTTTTTGTAGGGTGGCCGATCGAGATGGGATTCTTCAATTTTTCGCTTCTGGGAGTCACTCTCAAATTCGATCAATTAAAGAAAAAAATCATCTCATTTGGCAACACTAGACTTTAAACACGAAAAAAATCAGTCTAAATATTTTCAACGCTGGACGAACAAATTCGAAAAACAAAACAAGAAACATTGAAATAGGTAACTCTGCCTTTGTGAGCTGAAATGATATAAAGCGAAACAATTACTATTTATAAGGGAAACATAATTTGAGTGGCCCCAGACCCCAAAGGTTATTAGGATGCTGAGTCATTGGAGGTCATGGTGGTGAGGGATACAGAAGAGTAAGGTCTAAAAGAAGAGAGAGGGGGAGGGGATGTGTGCTCGCTGTAAAACAAAAAAACGGAACGCTATTTTCACATTTCATCTCTTTTTTGAAAAATGGTGTACAACGAACTTTCAAAAAGAGGAGACTGCTTGTATTAGAAACCTTCAAACAAAACAGTCTACATAGATTTTCAGTTTTTTAAGTGCCTATCTGTTTGGCTGGCTACATATGCATGTATCACAAGTACAGGGCGTGCCGATGTAGCTAGAGGGATGGAAAATTCAACATTTTCCCTTATATATAGAATTTTTTTTTCTTAAATACTTCTAAAGAGATGACCCACCAGACCGGTATTTGAATTCAGCTTGATGAGTTTTTTTTTGTTTTTTAACTAAAAAGGTAAAGAGTGCTTGGAGAACAGATCGTTTGGTTTAAAGTTGCGGTTTCAATTATGAAATTTTCCGAGTCTCTAGAGTAGCCGAAAGAAAGTGTTATCAGCTGAACATTTCGTGGGGTCTCTAGTAGCTCCTTGGCCGTGCAATCAACGCATTAGAAAATCCTTCGACACAAATGTGTTCCATTCTGTGATGAGCTTTGTTTTATTTCAGTCAGTTTTTCACCCGAAAAGACAGGCATCGGCCAGATCGCATGGTAGCTATTTGCTGTCTGCTGGAGAGGGATTGTTCAAATAAGTCACCAAGATTGATTATCCGTATAAAGGGCATTTGAAGGTGCCGTTCCCACGGAACAGATCAGGTTTCATCATTTCTTTCATTTCTGTCTTCCGTCCACTTTTCCTTTTTTTAAATCCTTTTAACCCTGAAAACAAATGATTTTAGAGATTCTACACTGAACATTTTTCTTTTCCTGAATTCATGGCGATTATCTCCAAAAGCTCGACACTATAGCTTCCACTAATTCAACTTCAAAAATAAAAAATTAAATAATATTTGCTGCAATGGAAGCAGAAAGTGGAATTATTTGATTATTCATGTTCATCGATTCAGTTTTCATGTCGTTTTCGATTCGTTCGTTTACTATTTGCTCGCTGTATTTTTCAGTTTAATCGTTCAAATTTGTCTATCTCCAGCTTGCTTAAACTGTTATATTTGCTCATTGAAATCTTACTCACTGAATAAAAAATCTGTACACAAAGACTCTAGAATAAACTGATTATAAAAATTGTATATTTACTATTATTAAGCTTACAACTATCATTATTTCATTTTCAATGGCCAGATTCTCGGCTATCGCCGATTTTCATCGTCTGAATAGGAAGAGATCTAACCAAAATTTGCTAATTTGGCAACTAATTTGTCTTTTCTCTCTGATCCTCGGTGTTTTTTCTTGCGAATCCTTTTCGCATCCTAATCTCGCATTCAGAAGGACGGTTTCCCAAAATAATTTGAAGAAACACTCTCTTACAAATGAACTGCTGTTTTCCGCAACAGTCATAACAGCATCTACGACTACTACTACTACTACTACTACTACTACAAGAACTAAATAATAATAATAATAATAATAATAATAATAATAATAATAATACTTACTATTATTATTATTATTATTATTATTATTATTATTATTATTATTATTATTATCTGCAATTGTTGCGTTGTGCAAACAACACAAGACTTGCAAATAATAATGTGCAATGATGAGTAAATGAAGTAGATCTCATTAATGATTGCCGTCATTATGTCGACCATACGACGGTCGATGTTGCTACCTTGTCTGCTCCTACAGGTCGTAGTGTTGCTGCCTGTCGTTGCGTGACCAGCCCAGATCTTGCATGTCGTTCATTGATTGCCTGCCTGTCAGCCGTGCACTGCCGACCGAGCCATTAACACTTGATGTATTGGCCACTAATGACGTGCCTAAAATATGGTCGCTTGTTGGGAAACACTTCCTCTACCAGAACATCTCGTTTTAGCTGACTTTTGCTGATTATCCTAGCAGCTCCGATTACGCATCGTAAATCTGCCCCACGGTGGGGCGTCAGGTGGAGGGAGTGAGGTAGTTGTTGGTGTGGGTTGGGATCTGGTAAGGTAGACATCGAAAGAGAGGGAGAGAAGAAGGCCTGTCTCAGTAAAAATGGCGTCGCTTACACCTCTTAATTAAATTGAAAACTATAGACGTCGATAGGCTCTTTTCCATCTCTTATCTTCTTTCCTTTTCGATTATCGTCTGTCACTTGTGATTACTAAATGCACCACCTTGTAACCTCTATCTTTCTCTCTCATCAACACTGATGTCTCTGTCTCAGTGATTCCCTTTCTATTTTCTAACTCCTTTTCTTATCCGTTCGCTTCTAACCACCAGCGCATTTTTCTTCATCTGATATTCTTCTCCTCCCAAGTCCATCTCATTCCCTAATATTCAGAGATGTAGCTGAGTTAGGGAAGGCCCATTTGAAAACAGCCCCATTCCCCCAATTGAGGGTACCCCCATTAGCTTTTGAAATAGTAGTTAACCCACTGCATTTCAACCGTCAAATCTCACTAAATTTTGGAGAAGGCCCCTTAAAGAGCAAAACACCCCTTTGGCCCGCTAATCTCCTGCTACGCCACTGATAGTATTTATTTCTGTTGACAGAAAATCTATTTCCATGACTATGTTCTGACCAAATATTTGAAGGTCTCTCCTGAAGGATCTAGCCCCCTTGGGCCCTCAAGCATCACTAAATCCCTGCAAATGTGTTTGTATTTTTTGGTTGCTTCTTTGTCTGTTCAAGCGCTCCTGGTCACATCGTTTTGTATACAGACTTGGAAATCAGCATCAGTACTCCACTGAATCCCATCTGATCCAGAATTTCTTCCTAATGACTTTGACCTTTTGACAGTTTGGGGGCCTCGTTCAGATGGGGTTATTTGTTTGTGTTCCTGCGCTCCTAGACATTCTGTTTTGTCTACAGACTTGAAAGTTGGCATCAGTACCTTCACTTGACCACTTCTAATTTTTTTTTTTTGCTGGAGGCAGGGCTTTTCCCCGTTTGGATGCCTTGTTCTGGTTACTTTATCATTAACCTTTAGATTCCGGAGAATCTAGAGGTTTTTAGATGTTTTTTACACTATTTTACATGTTTTCCAATGGGAAATAGCAGCGATTTCATAAATAGTTTTTATTCTGATCATTTTCCAAATTTTACATGACTTCAAATTTCGACGTTACAGCAGTTCAATGATTGACTGTGATGGCAAGTCTGTTCATTTTGTACTCTTTTACTCTCTATTCTTTTTTCTCTCTTTATTCCCTCTGTCTGCTTTGTTTACAGGTCCCCCCCGTTTCTTCTTTCTGTTTTATTTCACCCACCCCCATGATTTACTCCCTCACCTTTCTAATCAATGTTTGATGTTTTCTGTCTCCATCTTGCTTTGCTTCATCCTTCATCTTGGAAGAAACCCTTTCCCTTTCCGTTTATCCCATTCGTATGCAGTTCTCATTCAACACCCTTCTTCAATCATCTCTTTCTCGTCTCTTTCATTCAACGTCTCTTTTCATTCACCTCTTTCATTTTAACCATTCATATGCTGCAATCATATTTCTATCTGTGTTTCTTTCACTTTCTTTCAATATTTCCTTCTCAGAAACTCTTTCAGTCCTTTGTCTTTCTCAACCAGATTCAGAGGCGTAACTAAGGGTGGGGGCTATTTGAAAACGTTCTTGGGTCCCCAAAGCTTTATAAATGTTGGTGGAGGCCCAAGTGCCCCCTGCCCCCAAATATCTAGATACGCATCTGAGCGCATTTACCATTTCTGGAAACTGGCTTTTTGTTTCCATGTTTCCGTCTACTTCTTCCTCTTTCCATGTTATTCATTGTAATTACTTTCTCCCTTTTTGGCCCTCGTGTCCTCCTATGTTCCCTCGACCAGTTGGGTTTATAATCAAAGTATCTCTCCAGCCCCACCTAACAATATCCATTCCCCATACTCCCCCACGTCAAACCCTGTATCCAGTTCGTTTTGGTTATCCATCTTTACCGTCATTTGTTCTGTCGCATCTTTGCTCCATTCCATCATCTCCTACCTTCACTGCGCGTCTCATTTAGCGTGACACTGCCTGTCTGTGTTGTTGATTTCACGAGAAACCTAAAGTTATACCGAAACCAAATTGTTTTCTTCTCTCTTCTCTGTTGTTCATTCTTCTTGCATAAACATTAACTTCTCTGAGACATTGAATAGCCCTTCTCCTATCGACGACCATAAATTTAGATTCACGTTAACAACTCCATTTTCCGTTTCATCGGCATTTCTTTTCGCTCTGCTCGAGTAGAGTTTTCTGAAAACAGTATAACTGGTGAATGAACGTTTTTATAGGTCATAGACAGCGATTGGAGTCTATGAAAATCTATCTCTATAACATCCAGGGCCAGTTTGATGGCTTTTACGGTTGTTGGAAATGAAGTTTGCTTTTGAATATTGATCTATAGGACAAGTTAGTCGAACTAGCCATGCCTTGTGTTTCGTTTTCTTGTCAATCATTTATCACTTTTGGCTTTTATCGGAATATCAACATTTTTGCTGAGGTTCTTTTCCATTATATTTTAGGTATAATGTAGTAGTATTAGAGACCGCCAACTGAAACTGGCAATAGATGTTTTAAGGTTTCAAGTAACTCTGGCCGGGTTGTCTGTACTGGCCACAAAAGACGATAGTGATGCAACGGTTTCTATTGCATGACTAACCAGACCAGTCATTTCTTTTTTCACGCAAGGATTACTGTTATTGCATGAATGATTGCACTCCTTGTTGTTGTTTGTGTTGTTAACATGACGATTCGGCCGATTCATTCAGCGACCTTCTACAGGTGTAGTATCCGAATGTGGTGATAGTAAATAAAAATTTCTCTCGTATGGTATAACATAAGATTCGTTTTTTTTCCTTTCCTTTCCTTAAACATCGTGTTAACAACACGAACAACGAGGAAGAACTCAGTCGCCCCCCAAACCCTTTGAATTATATATATATATATATATATATATATATATATATATATATATATATATATATATATATATGAGAACAATAGGAAGTGAGGCAGACTTACAAGTGTATGGAAAATTAATTGTTTAATTCATAAATGAATTAATTGGTGGGCTAAACATGTTTCAAGAGGTACTTCCACCTTCAGTTGTATGTGTTGTGTCTGTTGTGTGCATACCATTCAGTGGTTTTCCGTAGAAAATAAATTTATCATCAGATGCTTCGCTTGGGAAGCAAAAATTGGAATCCAATCTTTTAGGGTCATCCTGATGTGTGGGACTTGGTTCTGACTGAAATGAATTCTGTCTGATGTCTGTGGCAAGATGTGATAGTAGCAGCAGTAGTAGGTCTTGGAGAGACCATAGGGTGTTGGGTTTGAAGGGTAGTGGTTTAGTATTGGATTCTATGGGTAAATTGGGGATAGTCAAGACGCAGAGGTGATGATGTCAAGGAACTTCAGATGTATTATCCTTACAGGTCATTGAAAGTTTGTTGGCTCTTATTTGTACGAATGGAATAACATACAAAGGTTTTAGTAGGTAGGAGACTGGGTGACTGTGAAGTTCCCAATATTAGATTTACCTGAGAGAGGATAGAATGTGGATGTGAGGTTGTTGTTAGTGGGAGGATTATTATTTAGAGATCTGTGTGGTTAGGGATGTTAAGTCCATCAAGTTAGTTGATCTATATATATTAATGCCTTTGCAAAATTTTAGTTATTTCAATTGGTGTATTTTTTCTATTTTTTCAATGTAAATCCAGCATCTGTGGCCAAATTGATCCAGGGGTGCGGAAGAGTAGTTCAACGAGGAGTGGACTGGAATTGTTTAGTGATTTAATTCTGTGTCAATAGTTATTAAGTCTAATGTTGAATTGCCACTCAGACTTGCCTATGGATTGCAAGTTGCATCTATTGCATTCTTGGAGGTGAATGATGTTTCTGCAAAGACATTTAGTGCCATGGTATATGTACAAAATCTTGTTAATTGTAGAGCTAGTGAAGGTTTTAGTGTACTTAAGGTGGCTGCTAAGGTGGATGTTGTAATGTGAGACTTTATTGTTATTATAGTGTTGCTGCTAATCATATCTTTGGTGTTTTGGGGTCTTCGGTAGGTGATGACGCATGGTTTTACGAATATTTCTTTGGGATCCGTTTTAAGGGTGAGGATATTCCACCTCTTGTTGATAATATGTACTAAAGGTGGGAGTGTATAGTTGAAGGAAAATGGTATGCAGTCAGGTTTATTATTGTTAGAGAGTGTAAGGATTTCTCCTCTGGGTATTGTAGTTGCCTTTTTTTTATTTAGTTATTTGTATCCTCTTGTGAATATTCTCGTTTAGTGAAATGTTGTAGCAGGTTATGGTTGTGTCTGTTGAGTTCATTATCTGTAGATCAAATTCTTCCAATTCTAAGTGCTGGTGAAAATAGTAGGCTTTTTTTTCAGGTGATTGGGCAGGGCCGATTTAGAGTGACGGTGATTGTGAGTGTCTGTGGGTCACGTGCAGAGGGTGGTTTGGAGGTCTCTATTACTATCTACCAATATGCAGGTGTCTAGGAAAGTTATGGAGACAGTAGATGTCACAAAATCAAATAAAATTTACAGAGTTTACACGTGCAAAAAAAATTCTCGTGTTTGACATTATCTCCTGTGTACATAACAAAATGTCATCTATATATCTAACGTAGAAAATGCAATCCTTGTATATCTCTGCGTATATGTGGGTTTCTTTGAATTTGCCTATGAAGGTGTTAGCATAGGAAAAAGCCACTACTGTGCCCATGACGCAGCCTTTCTAGGATTAAAGTTAAAGCTATTGAGTGTTACAATGTGTTGCATATGGGTGGTGATTGTTTCAGTTCTGGTTTCTTTGGTTGTTCTATTGTTAAAGGCTTCTTACAGGGCTAGAATGTCTTTGTCATGTTTAATATTAGAGTTTAGAAATTTGACGTCCATAGTGACTAGAAGTGCTTTGTCTAGGATTGTTATGATGTGCTTGATTTTGATTAAAAGTTCCTTTGTTCTAGTAACCCCTGCTGTCGGGATATTTGAAAAAATAAATTGTTTGTTTTAGGAATCTTGGATAATGATCTTTCTAATGAAACTATCTTTAAATATTCAAGAGAACCCAGTCGACATTTCGTAAATTGCACTTGTAACATGTGACAGAAGCTGATAAATCAGTCACTTGTTTTCAATCCAGATGAATCTGACTGCAACTAATATCATTTGCTGGTATCGTCGGAATGTGATATTCTTTACTTACTTTCAATTATGAAATATTATTCATGAGATACTGATTCATTTTGTATAATTTATGTAGGTCGTATCTACGATCTCTGATTAAGTGTTTGGATTCTATTTCCTCTCTGACATAACTTCCTGTTTTACAGTGGTCTTTGGTGATCAAGTATTGCAAACTTCAAATCTAATTCAGGTCATTACATTAACGTCACTTGAATCCATCGGTGAATCTCTCTATTCAGTGGAAGCTTTATTAATATCGTTTTTGTCAAACTTTTATCCCAAACTGGAGTTGACTTGGGTTTTTTAGAATCTACACTTGTCACATTCACTAATTTGTAAAACTTATTTGTTTTGTTAGTGAGTATAAAAAGAAACACAATTTTTTTACTTGCTCTTTTCGTTTCACCCTATCTATATTAATAAACCTGTGAACTATATGGAAACTGTCTTCAGCGCCTAGAAGACTGAAATTAGTTTAACTGGCTGTTGAAGTAGACAGAGGACGAACCATATGGAAGAATAGGGTTTACCACATCATGTTTCTATGTATTAGTTCGTTCTTTTACCGAAAAAAAAATACTTTTAGAAACCGTCCACCAAAACTATCATCGAAGCTGTAGACATGAGTCTTTTCCAGTTTTTAAGCTGGTCTGGCTGGCTACGTATGCATATAGAGGGCACACTAATGGAGCTGAAAATGGCTGAAAATTTAAACATTTATTTGTTTTTTAACATCCTTCCTTAAATACAATTTCAGACGGGTGGGTGAGTTTCAATTGAATTCAATGGTAAAGTCATCCCTTAATTCGTCTTCGGCAGAATTCACGCTTGTTTTTTTTTGATGATTCAAACGTTTTTTTCAAAGATCACTGCCCATCAAAAGATGAGAGAAGTAATTTATTCGTTGATCATCTCTTTTCCCAATTTTTTAATCGATCACACCAAAACGACAGACTGGAGGCAAGATTGGAGGAACTAGGGGAAAAAAGGATTAAAACTGTGCAGACCACAGCACTGCTAGGAACTGCACGAACACGAAAGTGCTAGAAATATACGATCTACGACCCAGCTGTTAGCAGTGGCCTAACAGAGGAGGAGGAAAAAAACCCAAAGGTGATAGAGGTACGAACCACTGGACTGTTATGGAAGCTGAAGGAGAGATGAGATGAGAGGGACTCACTGTCACTCAGCCTTCAGCGATTATCACCGGGTAACCGGTATGAAACTGTAAACCACAGTACTGATGTGGACAATGAGAGTGTGGAGAGGAGAGCTGGAGACTTGAGGGGACTTTCTGTCACTCAGTCTCCAGCAGTAACCATTAGGCAACTGGTGTGAAACTACTACTACTACTACTACTACTACTACTACTACTACTAATAATAATAATAATAATAACAATAATAATAATAATTCACATGAAATCATCTAATAGGGCTACGTCCTCAAAATCCTTCTGAATGTTCTAATAAATTTCTGATTCTTAAAAAATAGAAAATAGAGGTTTTCCATCTTTTTTGCAATTTTTCTCCACTCTCCTATTTTTTTTCTTTGTTTTATTACTCCTTTTTTTCTTGTATTTAATCTTTTCTATCTCGGCTTTATTTTCAATAGAAGAAACACAATCATAATATTGTTCTTCTTCGAGCGCTTTCTAGCGCCTTCGGTCATTTATCCAATATATATATATATATATATATATATATATATATATATATATATATATATATATTATATATAAGATATTCAAAAATGAAAGGATATATATATGTATACATATATATATATATATATATATATATATATATATATATATATATATATATATATATATGTATATATATGTATATATATATATATGTATATATATATATAAACACTTCTAGATGCAATTCTGTAAATGCAGTGTTGAGTTGGAAGTTGGGTCAGTGATTCTCGAGAAATCTAATAATAAGTAAAAACATTCGGATTATAAATCTAAAATTATGAATCTAAAAGTATATATCTTACATCTAAGTTGGCACCACTGAACAGAAGTAACCAAAATATTCTGAAGCTGTGAAATGAGAGAAAGGTTTTTCACATGACTATCATGGTAGGCTGCTCCCCACAAAAGGTTCGGCCTTTTCCAAGCGTGCGCTCTTTTCAACAGATGCTGCCCTTGCTTTTAACAATGTGCGATTCTCTGTTCATAAGTCTATAATGGAGAGGCTATCAGCAAGATAATAACGAAAAAACCTTTTTAGAATCTTCTTTGCAATGAAAGACTAATAATGAAATTTTGCTTTTTTCCAGTCCGATCAACAGGGTCACGTGGGATTTGTGCAGAGTGATATGCGATTAGTTTCTCCTTTCTAATTTGGACGTCGTCCTCTTCGTCGTCATCACTTTCTTGTTGTCACTTTAGTTTGGTACTTCTTTACCAAGTACCAATAACAGCAATATATATTTGGTCGCCTCTGCGCCGGCTATTTTCCTCTTGGTTCGTTCTTCTTCCTTTTCCCACTCATTCATCTGCAGGCAAGAAGTGTGACAACCCGAGGGAGAGTCTGAGTAAGATTGGCTGTTATGGGAGGAGATGACAAGGGAGGAGGAAGAGGCTATAATAAAATTGTAGAGAATTAAAACGAAAAGAATTCAAAAAGATTTATGAATATGAAATAGAAAAAAGAATCGTGATCATTTGGAGAAACCGCGAACTGACCAGGCTATCCACTCGATCTTCAGGGGCGTGGCACACATATTTCCTTTCCCCGATCTCTTTTCCGGCTGACATGATGAGCCCTGCGGATGGTATTCAGTTGCAAACATTGATCCTTGGCAATGTAGAGTAATAGAGAAAAGCCTAGAGGATTGATACTATTACTCGTCAAATACATTTCAATCACCTGAACGTTGCGTTGTCGCCGCTCTTATGTATTTCCCTAACCCTTCCTCTCTTCCTCGTTGTATTAAATAGCTGATAAACCGTCTTGTCTGGTGGGTTTCAGCTACTTCCCGCGGAAGGCCTAAATGGGTCCAATCAACATTATATCCAGATATTAAGAAATTATTTTTTTAAACAGTTAAATTTTTTTCCTCTAGTTTAGATGCATTTTATTGTATAAAAAGTTGAGTTTATAGTCGACGAGAGAAAGAAAATGCAGAAGAGCCAGACTAACATACCATTGTCACCAGTTTTGTGGGTTTAGGGACGATAAAAAATGTTCCCATATAAATTTATGGTAATTGTTTAGGAATGCTCTACTTACGGATATCGGGGAAAAACCTTTATATTTGCGAGCGTTTTCACATGAATCAACAAGTACTTTAATATTCAATGCATTTTTTTTTTACAACATCGGATATTTTTTTGAGAATATTTGCTGTAATTCTCACCATAAATTAGAAACTGTCAATCAAACTGAGACCAAAACTGTTAACATAGGTTTCCTCAGTTTTTAAGTTGTTCTGGCTGGCTGGAATGTACCCCACGTACCAATGGAGCCAGGGGGATGAAAATTCAAACATTTATTTCCTATGTCAAGAAAAAACATTTTTTTGGTTTTGAAAATTCCTTAAATAGGGCTTTAATAGGGGTTTCAATTTGCAATGTACGTCTGCGTTAAATCAATCGCTGTGTCCGGCAGCATCAATGTTTTTGCTAATTACGACTTTTTTAGTGATCACTGCCGAAAAAAATGTGGGAGAAGTAAACCACTCATTGATCACCTGTTTTTCCAATTTTTTAATTGATCACCCCAACAAGGCGTGCTGCACAGAACACTGGTCACGTGATAGTTTCTATGGAGTGATTAACTAATCCCAGCTTTGGTTAAGATAGGATAAATAAACATTTCATTCGGTGAGTAAAAATTAAGATTATCCAGAATGAATAAATTTACATTAATGAACGCACAGATATTTTCTAAGAAATTTTCAATGTAAACGGTTTGCTAAATCTTCGAAAATGATTGTCGTTTTAACAATATGGCAGATCATTGAGATAAAATTACGATGCCAATGATAAAAAGAGCTGTGATGTTTGTTGCTATTGCCTCACGACAGCTAAATTTCGAAGTGAAACTATTGACGTTGCTCCAGATCAATTAAATCACTGATCTTGAGCGTTTCTGTTGATATTTGTCGCTGGGTCAGTTATTGACTGATATATCCTCTGTCTCCATCTCACTGACATCTGAAAAAATGTTTGAAATCTTTATTTGTAAAATTGGCGTGAAAATTATAAATTTTTTTGCTTTAACTGGAATAAATAGATAAATTTATTTCTTGTTTCGATTATTTTTTCTTTTCACCTACTATAACTCCATTCAACTTCATTTAAAAAGTATCCCATTCCGAGTAGTCTGCTGATTCTTAATGCTAAGAATGGGTAGGGGGTGTTTCTGCCATTACCGTTTTATTGACCTAGCGATATTTGGTGGAAACACCCAAAACTATTATAGCAATAAATTTTATTTTAAAAATTTCTTGTTGTTTGAGGGTAGTGATAGTAGAAGATTCTGATATAACCCCACCCCCAAAGGCTTTTTTGTTTTTCCGTTATTCCAAGCAGAGATTGGATAGTTCCTAGTAGGTAAAAAAAAAAGAAAATGTGACTTATTTTTCCCTTTTTAGGCTTTCGTACATTAAAATTATGGCCAGATCTCTAAATCCCTTTTCTTTTGCTTTCAGATTGATGGAAATATAAACGTGTTTCTCATAGGACTGTTTTCTTGAGGTGAAACGCAATTTACATGGGAAACATCTGGATTCAACCAATTAGAGCTAATTATAACTATGATATATTCGTATTGATATATCAAATGGTGAAAACACAATCAAATTTTAAAATGTAAATAACAAAAAAAGTTTCATCCATCTCTATAACTTGAATGAATGCTTATTTAGATGTTGAATACGTATTTTGACGTAAATTTCATTCAGAGATGCCAATAGAGGCAGTTTTATTTAATGAATGAATTACTTTTAAAAATTTGACTTTTCGCTCTCTTTAAAGTAAACTTCAGTGCAATGTAGCTGAATTGAATGATTTTTTTGTCTCTAACACCTGTATAAATGCAGAAGTTCGAAATCATATGTTGTTCATTGCCAATCCTTATATCAATCCTCTTTGGGGATCTACTGTTGCACTTACATGATAATGAATGAACCTCCCATGTCATCGTTGTCGCTTACTCGCGCTACGTAAGATAAGAAATGCCAATAATAACCCAGAAGAATGTCAATGACTGCTGGTTGGAAGTACACTGGGAAGATTGGTGACATGCCTCTTTGTATATGCAACGATACTAACAGATAGTTCCTCTGACTGAAATGCTTCACCATCTTGAGTTGAGCAGGATCTTGCTATCTTCGGTGAATAGTTCGAAGACATTGCATGTAGTGAATCCCCTTGATATTTGCCAACCATATATTCTATCAGTGTTGCCATTCTTTCCAGGTTTACTTCTAAAATAGATTCAAAATATCTAGAAATATCTAGATGTTCCAGGTATATTTCTAAAATGTACGAAATAGTATTATATTGATACATTGAGTGTGCCTTTGATCGTCAACATTCACTCCATTAATCTATTTAGTCCAATTCTTAGTTACTAAAGTGTTAAAGTGTCGACAAAAAGACCAAACTTCCCCGAAGGAGATTATATTTAATATGTTCAAGGAACCTAAACAAAATTATTGACATTGTGGGGGTGGCGGTCATTTTCCACGAGAATCCTGAAATACATGGAAATTTGAAATAATATCTGATTAATGTGATACTTATCCCCTGATTGGCTCCCGAGGATTTCTAAATTGAGCTTATTTTAAATCTTACATGAGCGTGTTGACCTTCATAGGTTATTTTATATTGCAAACTAGATTACTAACAAATGACTGCCTCCCTTGTGACAATTGTCATTCAATTTTCCGTATTTCTTTTCCAAAATGAGAGAAGAGAAAAATCACTTTTTATTTTTTTAGATAAGAAACTCATCTACGCAACAGAAAAATTTTTTAATCCTAATTACAAGCATTTTTGCAGGTAAAAAAAAATCAAAGAAATATCTCACCAACTGTTCTATGAGGCTTGCTTTGACTATGGAGATATTAATGTAGTGTCCGTATATAATAAAGCCGAGCTGGAAACAAGATCAAATAGTGGACAAATTAGACATTAAATGTTTTAGAGAAGCAAAAAAAAAAAGAAAAAAGAAATGGATGCATGATGCAATACAGTTAAAGTTCACATTTGCAAGTGCATAATTCTGTGCCAGCAAGAATGATGTGTTTCTTTATGAATTTGTTTTTCCCATTGTGAGTTTATTTTTGCAGCTAGCTTTTTGTAATTTGCTGAGAACATGCAACCACATTCTGTGCAGATTTCGTGTTTCAAAACAATGTAAATTACATAAAATTTTTAGTCGATAAAAGTGTTATTAATGACGTGAAATGACCTCTAGGAATCATATGATACGTAGTTGGTTGAATATATAATCATTTTTTGGAATCCTCAAATGAGTAGACATTTATTTTGTATTTTTAGTATCTAATTCAAGATATTATTTTCAAAGGACCCAACAAAGATTTATAATATTATGAACGTAGAAGCCATTTTCCAAGGTGGCCGCCAATAAACCATGTCTTTGAAAAGAGAAACAAGTTTTCTTGGTTAGTTGAATTAAATGCTATAATACAAAATAAATGCATATACCAATTGATTTGACACTAAAGATTCCAAATATGATTTCATATTCAACAAACTAATTCAGGATGAAAGCAAATAACCATCATACTCGAAGAAAATGAAGACCTAACAATAGACAGAGATAAGATTGTCGAACGTACCAAAGAATTTTACCAAAAACTCTATTCATCCAAACAAGGACTACAAAGAAATGAACATAATACACAAGACGCAAGCAATCAGTTCGAGGATTCCCCAGAAGTAACCCTGTCGGAGCTGAAACAAGCCATCAAACAAACAAAGAAAGGAAAGGCCCCTGGACCAGAACACATCACCATTGATCTACTGAAAAAACCAGGTAAGATCATCATTAGGAAACTGGCTGTTTTATTCAACTTGTGCCTAAAACAAATTAGAGTCACAGATGATTGGAACATTGCAATCCTGACATTTTTATGTAA
Organism: Thysanoteuthis rhombus; assembly: GCA_963457665.1. NCBI lineage: Eukaryota > Metazoa > Mollusca > Cephalopoda > Oegopsida > Thysanoteuthidae > Thysanoteuthis > Thysanoteuthis major. Next base: position 8,527,320 of record OY735223.1, read on the forward strand.
AAAAAGGAAACCAAAAGACCTCAACAACTACAGACCTATAAACCTACTCAACTGCATATATAAAAAGATAAAAAATCATCACCAACCTAATAACAAAACACTAGATGAAAACCAACGACGGGATCAAGTAGGCTTCAGAAGAAGCTACTTGACCACGGGCCACCTGCATTCGATAAATGAGTTAAAAGAAAAAGCAGCAGAATACAAGCTGATACTTGCTGTAGAAAGCAAGACAATCGGCCGGCATATTTCCATTAAAACAAAGATCATATACATCAATCATGTCGGGAATAAATGCACAACGATCAAAATAAAAAAAAGGCAGAACTTGAGAAAGTAGATCCCCACATCTTCCTTAGACAACGAATCTCCATGAAATCTTCAAAAAGAAGAAGAAATTACGCGAAGAATCACTCTAAGATGGAAAGCCTCCGACTCAAGTCCTATTGGCCCTCTAAAAGGGTATACAACCAATGCATCCTCTCGATAGTCATCCTCAGAGCTGAAACATTGAACCTAACCAAGAGACTGACACGCATACTGAGAAGCTACGTGAACATGAAAATTCATGCTGAACCTCACACGAAGAGATCACAAGACGGCTCAGTATATCAGGGAGGAAACAGGAAACCAGGATATCATAGAATCCACTAGAAAACTGGCTGGCTGGCCATGTTGCAAGAATGTCAGACATCCGATGGACATCACAACTCACCACTGATCCCCCAGAGATCACATGCGCTACCAAGGCCAACAGAGTACTAGATGGAGAGACGAACTAGACAAATTCAGAAAGTACTGGCTCAGCGACGCCCACGATAGAGAGATGTGGCGAATCCTGGGGAAGCTTTATGTCCAACGACAGACCTTAACAGACTGATGATGATGATGATGATGATGATGATGAAAGGCATCCAAAACATTTAGATCGGGTCAACCAAATCAGTTGGCATTTCTGTGACTGGTGAGGTCCTACTTTACAAAGAACCAGCCAAGTTTAGGTATGCACACTCAAACACAGACATTGCTTGATTAAAGGATTGGAGGCAAGGCCTTTTGATTTAGAAACAATATCTGATGGTATTACGTTCAATCAGTATTGTGTTTTAGGTCCCCAGTACCGTGTCGTAGAGATACCTATGTTTCCATGTCTTGGACGAGGTAACCTGACGACATCCTCCCCTCTCCAGGCTTTACTCAATCCTGCTGTTTATACTGAGTGCACTGCAGAGAGGCATTGAGTAAGAAAAATAGCGCGTCCCGTTTCTTAAAAGACAACTCCCAATGGAGTATGAAGGCCTTATGACGAAACCGCAGTTTCCTTGCAAGTCTAAACACTGGTCAAGATCAGGACTATTTGGCAGGATGCAAAGCCACCAAAGTGGTATCACCACCATAGTCACAGAGCCTAGAGTGTACACTGTTGAGTTATCGGGAAAATTTGTCCTGGGACCAACAGCGTGTGAGGCAGACGTGCCAACCATTACATAATCCGAGCACTACATAGAGGAAGTCTTTGGTATGGCTCAGCAATGGATTGAACCCATAAGGCGAGCACTCTATCACTAGGCCACGGTGATCGGTTAAGGTTTACTTATTCCATTGTTCCGTTGGTGTACAACTAGACAGACCGACAGATATCTGTTCATTCTCCCTTCTTGATCATTCATTCATATGCCGGTGCGTACGCAATTGATCTGTACCAGTTACACACATAGACACTTTTATTCATACGCATGAAACATCATGTAGGTTTTTCAAGCATTTCACTTGTTCCCACGTCACAGTCCTACACTCTAATAGTAATAAACGTTGATGCTAAATAACCAGTCAGTCAGTATACAGACATACATCCGTGATTAGATGCACGAGTCAAGGAGGGGACGGATGTGTGAGTGTATGTGTGTGTCGACGTGTAAAAAAAGCGGCAAATAGCAAGAGAAAAATAAAAAGAGAAATCGAGAATTTAATGCTGATGATGAATGAAAATTGTTGGAACGCCTGCCGGAAGTTGTGTATGTGACTGATACTAAACTACATATCCATAACCGATGGGAGGATCTAATTGATGACATCCGTGTGAAATTGTCGTCTGCATAAAGTCAATACACGGTTCTCTCCCCATCCCACCCACCATTTTCTCTTTAGCGAGAATGAAGCAATTTGCCAAAGGTCAAGGTCATGTCGTAACAGCCCGAATATTGGCCATCTTTGTTTTTTGTATTTTCAAACTTTTATCAAAAAGATGCCGCAAGAAATCGCTACAGTCATTTTGTAATTTACCATTTATTGTAGTTTTTGTAAAACGTATCTTATGGTTGATGCATACATGGGAGTGTGTCTATTCATATATGAATACTTATGTGAGTGTATGCACGCAAGTATGGATGTGTGTGTTTGTGCATGTATGGATGAGTGTGAGGAGTGTGTGGGGAGTAGATAAGTGTATGCATTGATGTGTATGTGTGTGCGGATTGTGTCTGTGGGAGTGGATGAATGTGTGTGTATTAGTGTGTGATAAAAAACTAAATGTTATTCTGCAGCAGCCATTACAAAAATGATCCCATTGCGTTTGTCAGTGAAATAGCTTCAAATCAAGCTAAGTGGGAAGATCAGAAGCCTTCTGCAGTTATTATTGCAAATCCCTATTTTATGATAAGCATTTGAGCGAAAGAATATAGACGTGCATGCATATACACATACTTACATTCATAGATATTCATGGCTGTTAGGTTTGGTTCATTTTCTGTTGTATTTCACAATCGTCTTGTATCATAAAGAAAGAAGCTATACTTTGAATTTTGGCAGTGGGTCATAAATAGTTTTGCTTTGAATTATTGAACTGTAAAAATCGTCTGCTTTCGACACTTTCTTCTCTTAATCATTCATAGCCAACAACTCGACCCTTTTATATTCGTTTTCTGGGATGAACAGACTGAAATTGTATGCCAACACAGAGAAAAGCAGAAACTAGACCCAGATCTTAATCTCAAAATTCAAAACTCCTTTAGAAAAACTTTCTGATTCCATCAAATTCACAAGATTTTAAGAAAAAAAACCCAGATGTCCACAATAAAAAAAGACCCTGAAACGTTAATTGCTGTGTAATATGGTCAAGTGATTTTTTTTACTCATTCTCGAATAATCAATGAAAGAGAAAAGTGAAAAAAAGAAAGGAAATGAAATCTGACAATGGAATGAGAGACGAAAACTAGAAACAAATATGACAAAGGACAACATGACAGAAATAAATAAACAAGAGTTTGGAAAAGAAACCAAATGAAAATTCCAGATTTCATTGAGGTTCATTTCTTTTTGAGAAGCGAAAGCTGATTCCCTAAATTGGATTAGATAATCCGTCAAAGTCACCGAGGAAAGAATACATATGTTAAAAAAAAAATGATGCAAACAGATCCATATATATATATATATATATATATATATATATATATATATATATATATATATATATATATGAACAAGACTGGTTAGTCACTAAGTAGAAGACATCTTGGCAGCCATGTGGGGGTTATCTGTTGGGAAAGGGGGTAATCAATGACTAAGTTACTTCTCTCTTTGGCATTTTGTAAGGCCATGATCACTGAAACGTTTGAATTTTTAAAAACAACCATGGACTCGAAGGGGTCAATTTAGCATAAACTCACTTTACAAATTGGACTCAACTTTAAAAACCCATTAGGGTAGGTTCTCTTTTTTTAACATAATAAGGAGTAAATTTTGAAAATGCCAGCCATCTGGCTCCTTTAGTGCGGCTTGTACGTGAGAGACATGATACCAACTTGAAAACTGAAGAAACGTATGTTGACTCTTTTCGTAATGGTTTTGGTTTAGGGTTTCTGATACAGTTCCGCAATAGGCTCAGCTAGATCTATGATTGCAAATTTAAAAAATTAATAGAATGCTCTACAAATACTAGATTTGAGGACATAATGCAGTCTCTTGAATGAGATCTTAATTGAAACGTTTGCTTAACTATCCTCGGAGGTGGAGCTAATCAACAATATCATAGTCATTTATCCGTCGGAAGAAAGTCAGGAGTTAAAGAATAGAAAACTCAAATAGAAATGGAATGCCAGAAAAGCGCTTGATATCAAAATCTACCACATGGAATCCATAATGATCGACAGAAAATAAGATTGTGTGACGATTTAGACAGGTTCTGGAGATATTAGCATCGTGATGCCTGCAATAGGGAGATCTAGTGAATCTTGGGGAAAATCTGTGTCCAACGATGAATGTTAAAAGGATGATGATGATGATGATGATGATGATGATGATGATGATGAAATCTCCTGCATTCTGGTTATTATGGAAATGCTATTTTGAGACAAATGAAAGTTTTCATAATAGTTTCTACAACAGAAGTCTTCTGAACGATGAAAATACTCACGATTTTCTGATGATTCAAATTTTTAATATTCAAATTTCCACAGTATCTTTTAGAATTCCAATATCTGATTCCAGAAGCGTAGCTGGTGGAGATGGGATGCGGGAGCTATTTGAAAACGACCCCCGGGCCCCTAATTGATGAGGACTCCCAAAAGCTTTAAAAACAGAAGTTCATCTAACGCATTTCTATTGACATTACGCAGAAACAAGGATATATCTATATATACATAAATTGCATTAATGATTATCCAGCCTTCGAGCTAGTTTTTCACCAATTAAGTGATAGTGAATTTCTATTTATTGCAAATTTCCTTTTTCATCAGATCTCACTAAGTAATGGAGACGGCCCCACAAGAAATCAAGCCTACCGGCCAACAAATATCTAGTTTGGCCACTTTTTTGATCACACTTCATTCCCATTGCACATTTCGCACGATTTTCTTATTTAACTGGTTCTTTTTACAGAATACAGTTTCAATGAGTTAAGGGAGAAGAATTCAGAACAAATTACTCTGTCTTTATTAGTTGCCATGGCAACTGAGAGACAAGTCAGAAACTCTTATTCAGTTCGATTAGAACCTTCTCTTGATTTTAGCATAGGATTTGACCTAGCACAACCCGCTGTATCAGGATATCTTCATAAACCTCTGGTTAATGACAACCCAAGGTTTATAATGAAGGTACTCAGATGAGGCACACTCAGATTTTAATAGGATCGTTGAAATTGACATCAACAAATAGGTCGGATGCAGTCGTGTCTCTTATTGCTTACTGATTAAAATTCACATAGACCAAATGCAGATAATGAGTAAATCGAGCGTTTTCTATCTGCTTCAAATACGCAACATGGTTTCATCATTTTTCCAAAGAATTGTCTTAATATCATTGTATTCAGAGATATTAAATGTGGTTTCCAGTGATAGATTTATAATGCTACTAATTCAAATCCTGCAAAATGTTTGAATCGGATTGCATCCCTTATTTGAATAATCCGCATGTACATCCAACTTTTACATCTTTCTATGCTGTGTTATTTGTTGGCTCGCATGTCACGGGGAAATGGGAACATGACATTGTAATCTAAAATATCCCCCGTTCGACTGCCTTCCTTCCCTGCCTCCAGCTAGTCACTGCACCTCTCCACCAGCACAGCAACCACACAACTCACACAGCGTAAAAGGTAGGCAGGGGACAGGTAAGACTTCCTAAAAGCGATCAATTTGTTCGTAGAAAAGTAATGGTTGAGGGGGGGGGAGTTAATTGACACGAGTCAAAGTAGATACTTTTTTGTCAACGAAAGGACAGAAAGAGAAAGAAATCTTTCAATGGAAACAGAATTCACAGATATGCATCACTGAGAATCAGTGCATCGGAAGAGAATAGAAATAAACATTTGTTTCCTATCAACCAACAATTTATATTAGCCTCATAATTGTAATTGCAAAAGATATCTGATTTTAATGTGTGTATGTGTCCATGTGCGTGTGTTTTTATACGTGTGCCTGAGTATGAGTGTGTGCATGTATGGTGCATGCAAGGAATACAATTAGTTTAATCCTACAGTCGAGGTATTTGACTCGTTTTGAATAAAATTGAAATTTCATTTTTCATCATTATAAATGAAATAAAATAGAATTTGATCCGGTGTTTTGCGATATGAAATATAAGTATTTCGATATAATATATATATATATATATATATATATATATATATATATATATATATATATATATATATATATATATATATATATATATATATATATATATATATATCTGAGAATAAAACCCAGAATGAAAGAAACACAAAATTCACTTTAAATCAACACATGGTTCAATCTGTTTTGCAAGAAAATTGAATATAAAGATTCGAAACTAAAATCCTGTTGTCAGTTCCATATAATGCTTATCAGTGAAGTAATGATTTCTCTAAAATTCCACGGAAAGATCTTCGACAAAACGCGTTTTTGTGTGAATGAAACATTCGTCAGTGAAACGCCTGGACATGGTTTCATCATATATCGGCAGTGACAGTTTTGGTTACAAATAATTACCACTCATTAGAATAAGGATGGCAAAAGAAATACGATAACATGCTTGGTTAGTCACTCAATAGAAACCGTCAAATGACCTATGTCTTTTGGCAGCATGGATGCACGGGTGATTATTTCTATAAAAAAAAAAATGGAAAAAGGGGTGATCAATGAATTAGTTACTTCTCTCGTATTTTGTATGACAGTGGTGTATTGAACCACGGTTTACCGAAGCGATGCGAGTACTCTACCACTGGGTGGTGGTGATCGTTTTTTGCGTGATATCGAGAGTCATTTCATTACTGGGCTACAATGACCAGTCACAATATTCATTATTGAGATAAATCTTTTGACTTCGATCAGATTTTTCTTTTTTCCTCTTTTCAACCAGCCGTGTTTCTTTCATTGCTTTTCCGTTCGTGTTAAGGAAATCCCGAGAATAATTTTGTCGTTATTTTCGTTGTCTATTATTTCTTTTTTCGACTTGCTCGGCAGTGATCACAAAGTGGGAATTTTCAACAAAAAAGTCTCAAACAAATGTGAATGCAGCAAATTAGGGGACTAATTTAACGAAATTGCAAGTTTGACTCCGATTAAAAACCCTTTAGAGGCTATTTTCAAAATATGGACATGATTGGAAGTGAATGTTTAAATATTTTGTCCTCTAGCTTAATCGGTGCAGACTGAGCGTATGACACACACCAAGATACCCTGACACCCAGCAAGCCCCGTTTGGTTGAAAACCCGTCAAGCCTATGTTGACAGTTGTAGTTGTTGGGTTCCGGAAAATTCTAAAATGACAAAAAAAAAAAAAATGTTTTGTTTGATAATTTTACATATTTGGGGTGAAGGTTGGGGTTGATGGTATTGAAAAAAGTGACCAGAAGAACTGAAGATAAACCATGTAAGCCTTACTCCCTCTGAAATAGCGGAAAGTAAGTGCCCACTATATCAATATTGTTTCATTGTAAATAGAACTCCCTCATAAAAACCAATACAATTTTTTGTCTAAAAACCACTGAATTTCTGGGAGGTTCTAAGATCCAATGGATTGAAAGCACCAAAGATTGGAAGTTCTTTTCTCGCAGGAGAACTACCGTGCTGAAAACAAAATGAATTTCAACTTGAGATATATCATTGAATAAACTTATCTGAAATACAAAAGTGACCATGAAGAAAGAAAGTCTGGTAAGTGGTAATAGACGACTCTGCGAAATGGAAGGGGTGCTTATGAATAAGAGGTTGGGAAATGTCACGTTGAATGCTTTTAACTCATCTCTCATTGGCTGCTGCTACCAAATCTTCAATGTCTGTCTGTTAAAGTAAGACAATACTACTTTTGTTCGTCTTTCCAAGGGAGAAAAGTTCAAAATTGTTTGATATGGCTTCTTAATTAGACTCTAGCTTCGCGAAGTCAATAAACTGCTACAAGGACGAAAGGTTAACAGTGAATGGATAGGAGAGAGAAAGATTTCATAACGAAGTGATGAAAGCAAGTCAGAGGAAGAATTGATGGACAACGGAAATAACGACAAAATTATTCTCGGGATGTCCTTAACACAGGCAGAAAAACAATGAAAGGAATATGGTTAGTTGAAAAGAGGGAAAATCTTATTGAAGTCAAAAGATTTATCTTAATAATGAATATTGTGACCGATGCGTGGAGTGGATCTCGTTTTTTGACTTGACGTAAAAACGTGGCCCGGTGGTAGAGTACGCACCTCCGGTTCGGTAGTCCGTAGTTCAATCCACAGCCGAGTCATACAAAACATTGCCACTTTTAATGGATAAATGGGGGAAATATTAAGTATATTCATCATCATCAGTAATAGCGGCCTTTTAGCGTTCGTCGTTGGAAATAGACCATCCCCCCAAATCGCCAGACCTCTCTATCATGGGCATTGCGGAGCCAGTAATTTTTGAATTTCTCAAGCTCATCATGCCATCTTACTATCTGTCTTTTTCCATATGTTTTCTGGGAATCAATGATGTAAGTTGCGATGTCCAGTTGTTATCTGACATGACTAGCCAATTGCCAGACTCCATGGTTTGCAAGACAAAAAAATGTATATAAACAGTATTGCCTTAATTCCGAATTTCACTGCTGACTATCAATCATCTTATCATATTAATTTCAATAACCTGAGAGGATTTCTCTTCATGACCTGTGTAGTATGAATGTGCAGAGTGGATTTTGATCCCATTAAAATTCTTTGTAATTCAAACTATTTTTTATCTGTTTACGTAAATTAACTTTTTTTTTCTCTCAGAGATTTTATATTGTTAATCTTAATTCTTGAATTGAAAAAGCACGCTCCTGAACTCAAACCAGTTTCATAATACTAGTCTGGGTAATGGGTATACAAAGCCTCTCTATATTGAAATGATTAGTAACTTTTAAAATGTGCCGTTTTGATTTTATGACTAGGAGAACAGTCATTTAAATTACGAATTTTGTTCCGAGTTGTGAACCCCACCTTTGCTCTCAGGTTGTTACCACAAAAATTAGGGACGGAATTTCATCCCTTTTTATGTTGAAAATATATGACTTGAAAATTTGCATCAGTACTGGAGAATTTTTTAAAGCTTTTTTAAACCTTTTTGGGTCTTATTCCGGCGGGTTTATAAATGAATAAATAATAATGCTTCAGTCGTTCAATTGCTCATTGTGAAGGTGAGTTATCATATTCATATATATATATATTCATTTTACAAAAGAATACTAGATTATTAAATTACCCTTAGAATTAGAGACATTATTATATCAAATCGAATCAATTTGAATTAAATTACATACTAGAAACGGAAACATCATTGGATATATATATATATATATATATATATATATATATATATATATATATATATATATATATATCAAGTCATGATTACAAAAACATGACTGGACTTAATGATCCTTTTGAAACATATCAGCTTGGCCAGAATAGAATAATAACGAAAATTAAAGAATATGTTCACGAGAGTATAAAATGAAATAAGTGAATAACGTATATGAAATTGAATAAGTTTCTATTGATTTTAGGGGAATTACGAAACCAAAAGGCATGAATCTAGTCTTTGTCTGTGTGAAAGATCATTGTATTGACTAGAACCAGGGAAAGGGGAAAACATTTGGCTCTGGTCCATTTTTAAGACTGATAGATAGTTGGACGGGTTGGCGATCGAACATTGAATGCTAAGTAACAAATTGTTTAAATATATTGATGAGGCTAGGAAGTGGTTTAGTTTTGTTTCAGTTTAAAGGAAAAACAAATTAATGGAAGCAATATGGTATACATTGTGTAAAGATTGACTTCAAGGTAAGTGAAAAAATTATCAAATTCTTCGGTTGAATATGTTGGTACAGAATAACTCAAAGGTATTTTTCTGCTGAATTAGTTTTCTTAGAGATAATATCATGTTGGTTTGCATGCAGTCTGAGATCAAAACTGACACAACGGATTCAATATTCGCATAAGTGACACGAACAATGAGTCATGTCTTGATATACTTACTGATCCCTCATCGTTAAATACATTTTTAGGTAACCGAAGTAAGTTAGCACATTCAAAAAAAAAAAAAAAATGATGTGTTGTATAAAATAACACCCATTAAGCGAGGCATTATGATAATATTCTACCTGAAATATCAAAACTACGTGTATGACATAAGCTATGCATTAAAATCATAGCTGAAAGGGAGGTGAAGTTTGATCAACACTGTTGTGGTGCCATGTTGATATAGCTATGGTTCTGTAAACCCCAAAACAGTTACATGGTTACATGATAATCCTAACAAGGAAAAATTGAGACATAGTACCATAATATCTAAGTATGTGTAAAACATGAAGAAAAACACTGAAGAAAATTACATAAACTACATTTCCAGATATTGTGAAATAAGTGACTGGAGTGACACGAGAAAAAATTAAAAGAGTTTTTTAATGTATTAAAAGCTGTTTTTAATGTGCTTGAAGCTGTAAAGCTTTCTAGACTACCTATCTATCTCTCTATCTCCTCTCTCTCTCTCTCTCTCTCTCTCTCTCTCTCTCTATATATATATATATATATATATATATATATATATATACATAAATCAAGAATTCTGTTGGTAAAGTCACTCCCAGAAACTCAGAAGTGGCATAAAATCTTCCATCTGTTTTATGATACTGTCTAGTATTATAAAACTGGTGGAGAATTTTATGCAATGGGATATTAGCTTCAGCCCGAGAGTGCAGGAATATTGAAGAACCAGTTATTGTTAGAATTCGAACCATTAAAATATGCCAGTTGTTCCACTATTCGTTCATTTATGTTTCAATTTTCCTCAATGGAAGGTAGATCGGACATAGGGTCTCTGTTCAAAAAGGTATAAATATATTGAATAAATTTCAATTACAGCAGTTTTTAAATACATTCAAGCTGTATGGAAGGCGTTACCCATATGTTCTTTCATGAGAGGTATCATTGGATTGTGTATTTTACAAGTACGGCATTGATTGCTTTAGACAAGGATAATTAGCTTGACTTTAAATGCAGATATAGTTGTCTCCAGAATCCAATACACAAAATAGAACTGAAGATTTCTGCATGTTTGGCAAAATCCACAACAAATATATATATATATATATATATATATATATATATATATATATATGATATTTAAATAATTGTGACAGCTCTTTCGTTGTATTACAACTCTTCAGTGTGGCTATAGACTATCCATTATACCATCCAGTACCACGAGGTAGGATCGAAACCTTCGCTTCAGAATCAGAGGCTGGCATCTTTCTCTGCCCTACACAGAACTAGACGGTCAGTAAGATTGAATTTAAGCGATATATTTACTCACACATATATTCTCCAACCACCAGAGTGCTCTAAGTTGGAAGAGCATTGCAAGAAGAACATTGGAAGAATATATATATATATATTCTTTATATATGAATGAATGGCTTAGCTTCGCTGACGAAAATAGTTGGGAATGGTTACCATAGCAGTAGAACCATAGACGGTGGGGCCTATCAGTAGGTTTTCCCTCCAACCTGAACAATGTTTCAAGCTGAGACCAGCTTGACCCCAAGGATTAACATCTTATGGTCCACTGAGATGGCACGGATATGTCGTAGGTTTGATAGGAGTGTCTTTTTCCTGGCAGATGTGCACTCGGCATAGGGGGTTTACTACCCCCTTGCAGGGGCATTCTGGCAGTGGCTGGATCACAGGATGTGAACAATCTGCGTTTGATAGAAGCCGAAGTGGCTACAGAGTTCTGCCACACCATTGAAAGAGAATCGGGAAAGTGCCACTGTCTGCAGCTTAACCTCCGAATAATATGGATGGCTGAGATTTCTAGATGTAGATACAACGTATGGCTGCCTATAGCTCAAAGTAGAGGTCCCAAACACTCTGACGAAGCAGATGTGCGCTTACTTTAGGGGTCTGCTACCCCTCATGTATTGTCCCGACAGTGTAGCAGGCTTAATATAATATATAATATAGTTACAACTTAATATAAGTCAAAACTTCCTCTCCCAGCAAACACCATCATCTGCTTATCTTTGATAGATTTAGTCATGGGAAATACCGTTTGCTTGTAGAAACAATATGCTTGAGAAACAAGTAATATTACTAGTAATATCATTCGTAAGAAAATACAATTTCGAAAGCTAGTCTAAAGAAAAAATATCTTTCAAAGCGGTACTTAGTGTTTCTTTGAATTTTTGAGATGAGGTATTATTATTATTTCTATTATTATTCGGACTATCCTCATCTTGATTGTTTTTCATACAACGTTTCGGCCGTTGTACTCTACGGCTTTCATCAGGTATCATCTGGTAGTTGTGGGGGAAGTAACGAACCGAACCCTTTATCTAACCGACGGTGGTATATATAGACCGCATTCCCCTTAGCAGTAGTAGTATTTTCGAATTATTATTGTCTCACACTGGGATTGAACCTAGAACCATTAGATTACTTGCAGTAATTCTGTCTGATTCTCTAACCCTTACACATAGTGTTCCTTTTTATGCAACTATTCCTTTCACCCGGTTTGAGAAAAGTACTGATTAAAAGCAACAAACCTATGAAGATGGAGGTAAATGACAGCATGAAAATGGAAAAAAATGTTTAGAATGATTTATGATATTTTATCTACTAAATCAAATAGAAAAATAAGTAAATTTGTTTACAGCACAGTGAATTGGAAAATGTTGCCTAAAATACCGTATGACTATCTCGGTTTATAATCGTTTAAATAGATAAATTGATAGTAGAAATATTATCATGATGCATTTATGATTTCCAAAACTTTCCTAAACTTTTAACGTTTTGTTTATACTGCTCTGCATTTCTATGATGCAGTGTTTGGTGGTACGCCACAAAACTGTCCCTCCAAATTCTCATTAAACTATTCAAGACTGAACTGGATCTTATCGAAACTGTGAATGGAAAACCAGCGAATAGAAAGGGATAAATGTATTTATTTAATGATGTTGAATTTATCAAGCAACCAAAAAGGATCTCAATGTATCCCAAACCGAATCTTTAAGATACTGATAAACTAAGCTCAGAAATGAGAAAATGATTCATTCTCACCAACTCATTATTCATGTTGATTTTCTGCCATAATATTTTCCTTTCAATCGTTTGCTACAAATTTCTGTTAAAAGTTAAAAGTTGTAATTGATGTGGGAAAGGTAAGAATTGACTTATACCACTCATTTAGTTTTAAACATGGATCCTGAAAGGAATAAAAGACTCGTTTGAGGGAAAAAGACAGGAAGAGAAATTGAATTTCACGGCTTGAACAGAGGCAAAAGATTTTCATTTCCGTAATTGTTGCGTGTCTATTCTGTACTTATTGTTTCAATATTTCAATTCGTAGATGTATTGAATTTTTCGGGGGGGGGGGGATAGTACAAACTAAAATTCACTGACATAAGTCCACTAGTAATTTGTGGACTGCAGAAATAATAAATAATTAAATAAATAAATTACTTGAATGGATTTTCTGTCTAAATTTTGTTGTGAATTTCTTATCTTCATTGTTTTTTTGCCTCATTTCTTCATTTTCCACATCTATTCATTTAATTGAAAATGCAAGATTTTACTTATGAACATAAGTCCTTAGCCTCCCCTCATAAGCTCCAAAGGAATTTCTGTGGATATCCTGCCAACAAAGGGAAAGAACAACCGATATTTCCTCATTCCACCCCCAAATCGTCAATAGAGAATAATGGAATGATTCTACGCAGGTGCCATAAGTAGAATAAAGCTTCGGAAGGCCTGACAATCCGGGAGTAGGTCTTACTAACAACTATTCGTTTGTTGTGGGTTTTAGCAGTGAACGAATATTAATGCATAAATACTCACCGTTTAGCAAAAGTTAGTAAGTTGGTATAACGAATGAATGTCCTCGCTAAGAACTTCACGATGGCAGCCTTGTGCCAGACTAAGATCAACTCCTTAAATGACTCCTTACCATCTTCCTTTTGGAAACTGTCACTAAAATTATCAACGTACAGGCCGCACCAATAGAGTGACAGGGTTGAATATTCAATCATTTACTCTCTATCATGTCCAGAAAAATACGTTTTTTTACCCCTCCCCCATATTTTTGCGTGGGAAAGGTGCAATTTGCATTATAATTTCATACTTAATTTGTTCCTTGCTTTCCGTAAAGCTACGTTCACGCTTATTTTTCTCGAAAATTCTGGCTTTTTTGGTGATCCAACAAAAGCCGACAGAAGTAAGTTATTCACCGATCATCCCTTCTTAAATCATTTTAATGATTACCTCAAACACGGCATGCTGTCAAAGGACTGTCATATGGCAGTTTCTAATGAGTGACTAACCAGACCTGTCTTCTTCGTCTCCATCGAGCCAAAAGCAGACGCTGCATCTACCGTGTCACTTTTCCTCCGGCTGCCTCCCTTTCCAACCTCAACGTTTCTTCTCTTTTCCTCTTCATGCATCTTTTATTCAACAATATCTAATTAAGTTCATTAATGGTGTTCGCTAATTATTTCTGTGTTGCCTTGCTATGTTTGCTTGTGTTACGATAATCATTCTACATTGTTACACCACTGAACCCCGTTGATTTACACTCTCTCTAATTACTGTTATCCGCCGGAACTCTCATCTACACCACTGCCACCGCCTGCTACTCGTCGTCACTGATTTCACTAGTTCCACCCTCATAACTCTCACCACGCCCTATTGTCCACTCTCGCATTTCTGTCTCTCCATTCTTCATCTTATTGTTACTATCACCGGTCATAATGAGGGTCAGCCACAGGGTCGTCCGTGGTCAGTTAATGATTAATCACAGCGAAAAGGAAACAGGAAGCAGGGAAATTTGGTTTAACGTTATGGTTTAGAAAAGAAAAAAAACTACATAAGCTGTTCGCGTTCGAAATTAAAAATCGGTGGAGCTGCATTAAATCTAATTGAATTAAAATTATCTCATGCAACCATCATTTCAGACAGTTTTCAATTTTATAGATTGAGTGATGCCCACAAGACAACAATTGGTAACTTGTTTTTTTTCCCTTTTTTTGTACTATCTTAACTGCGTTTACACAATAACAATCGATGTGGCTTTCCTGAGCTGTACCATGATAGCAGAGCTTTGTCTTTAGCGTCGACCACAACATATTAAACTTAAAAAGATGGCGAATTATCATGGGAACTGTTAACACAAAACATTGTATCAAAATGAGAAAAATACCTGGTTCTAGTGATGGAAATTTCTTCGAAATTGGTTAAAATGCAGCCTTTGAAAACTTCGTATTATATTGGTATTAATTGTTCTACAGTACAAATTAATAGGAGACGATTTACTAAAAAACAAGGAAGGAATCTCTTTTCTCTTTCTTTGTTTATTTTATTTTATCATAATTATATGTTTTTTTGTTTTGTCCTTTTTGTTTTTTCCCTATTATTTTGATATGAGCAAATATCATTTTGGTTTCGCATGAAAACACATTAAGCACTTGTTTTGATTAGGTTCAATGTAAATGCACTTATACTTTTAAAAATCTGTATTGTCTTTGTTGTTGACAGAAAGGTTGAAGTTTTCTATAACCATCTGTCAGCTTGGAAAGGCGACTCCACGGTGGACTTTTATGGAAATATTAAAAGCTAGTATCTTTTATCGGTCTCTTCGCCGTTGTTGTCGTTGATTTTTTGCTTCGCACCGGCGGAGAAAGAGATTCTCTTCCCTTACGGATATTACTCAGCACACCTGAAAAACGAATCACCTGAAGATGGGAAGAAGAGATTTGAATGTTGAGATATCCTAATTCCCTTTCCTCCATATTTGAAGAGTTTCCCCAAGTCGATTGAAGCGAAAGATTCGCATTTTTTCACAAATCGGAATTGACGTCAAAGTAAGTGGTTGTTCTTAAAGCCACCCTTTTTCTCTGATAACATAAAACTATTGCAAGGATTCTCAAAGTATGGACCAGAACCCTTAGGGAGTCCTACAAAGATTATTGGAGGTCACAGAAATATTTGAATTTCTTTTTCACTTTTTTAATGTTTTCCTTCTGATGTTTTTTGTAATATTCAGACTCGGTGCTACTTTTTGAAATAATAAATTCTGTTATTGTTACGCTTTAGAAATTCGTTTAGTAATTTATTTCGTTATTAACACATTAGAAGTTATCATAGATTTTAAAAGTGCATTACACTTTTTGAAAATTGTCTTCATTTGTCAGTAGGAGCCCCTCAAGTGGAAGTGCCTCGTCTGGATTGCGAATGAAAAAAGTTTTGAACTATTGTCTCTGTAATGGATGACATTGTCACTGTGTAGCTCTATGAATGCTCTGATGGAGTTTTATAGTCAGAGAGATTATAAATATTTATATTCCCATACGCAGGTAAGTTTGACAGAAAATTCACGTGTATACTCGATGTATACACGTGTATATGTTTATCTCTCTGTGTGTTTATCAGCGTACATATGTGTATATAATCATGCAGGTGTGTGTACATTTATGTTTGTGTTTGTCCATACATGTGCGTGTCAATGTGTGTGTGTGTGTGTGTGTGTGTGTGTGTGTGTGTGTAAAACTATACCAGTTTCCAAAAAATCGTGTGCGAAATCGTTCATTTTAGTTGAGGAGATCGGGGTTCAGATGCACACAGAGCAAAAGTACTGAAGACACTCCCTTGATCTAACTATGGTCACATGTACACAAGCACCATACGTGCGTACATACTTACATACGTCCATACAATATTAAATAAATTATCTTTTTTAGTTCTCTCGATTTTCTTTTTTATCGTGCAACTTTTCAAGACATTTTTTGTATAATACTGAGGCAAAGAGGACAATTTCCTGAAATTTCTAAATTGCACTTCTCTGTCCAAACCTATTGACATGTCTTCTTTATTTGTCTCAGAGCTTCCTTCTGGATTCTACGCCGACGTTTCTCCTGCAAAGAGCAGCTCTCCCAATCTTTTTGTCTGGCGATAATAAATTGCAACAGCGGAAGTTGAGTAATTGTTGCGTCCATGGACAATGATTTGTGCGCCTTCTTCTGATTTCGATTGGAGGAAGGTAAGGAACAGAGCACAAATGGATATCATCATCCAATAAATGGAGAACAAGAAAAACAGTTTGGTTTTGTTCGGCAATGGACAAACCGTTAACCGCTCTAAATCCTACTGATTGCACCCTCATTAAAATAGACCAAGTGAAGTAAGACAGAGAAAAATGTCTTTTAATGTGTGTGCATCTGGTCACAGGACTTATAGAGATTACAAAAAAAGAATCATTGAATAAGAACAATGCTACTCTGTTTCTGCTTGTACATCATCTCATTTCGAATGGTACCTCTATCAGTGAAGGTCCTCCCTTGTATCGCTCAAACATTACATTCAAGAGCATATATATATATATATATATATATATATATATATATATATATATACATATATGCAAGTTTGATAGAACATTACGGACAAGGAATGTCGTTTTTTTAGTAGTTTTTCTTGTTTCCTCAAAAGAGAACGAAATTCAGGGTCCAACTGATGTAAGAATTGACTAAACGTTATTTCCAGTCGAGCACTTTCGACTGATCCGACAGTCATTATCAATATCTCTATAGTTCATTTTTTATGATCCACTGATCGTATGTATAATGAATCATAAATATAAACACATGTTTATGGATACGTATAGATAGTTTGACGTGTATATATATATATATATATATATATATATATATATATATATAACAATATTTACACGCACATACGAGTATAATTGAATATGCATGCATATACAAACATATATATTTATGGCTCTGTACGTGAATTGTCATATATATTTATGCATAGATATACTTATACATGTCCAAATTCTCATCTCATTTATTCTCTGTCTATTTATTTCTTTCAACGCGACAGTTATGTATGAAGATATGTATATATTTGATCCGACAGAATGATTATAGATTGAGTTATATAGAAACTATACATTTCTTAACACGCAACTAATTCCTACAGCAGCTACATTTTTTTTAATTTACATTGTCTAGGCTAAGTGATACATTACCCGTGTAACGACGGAAGATAATTTCATATAAGAGCTTCTACACAATATAACGCAATTCATTATCATTCTTTCAGATCATATACACCCATTTCCTAATACATAACTGTCGCGTTGAGAGAAACGAATAGACTGATAATAAACAAGATGAAAATTTGGAGAGAAAACAGTTGTTTTGGCCTCCGTACATATTCGTGTCTGTGGAAGGTGTAGTCCACGTACATTTTCTCTTTAGGGTCGCATTCCACTCGCACTTCTGTCTGTATACGAATACACTTTGAATGAAAAGACGGGCAGGCGTTAAGATTTACATTAGTATCGGGATCAGCACACGTACGATGTTGCCAAGTATGGTCTTTTATCGATTGATAGAAATGAATTTTAAAATGGCTGAAATCAGCTAAATTTTTCTCAACCTCCAGCTATTTTTATAGCTGAAAATGTTATGTACACTCTCTTCAAATAAATAAAACAAAATAACCATACACCAAGATCACATTGCAAATCTTTGTGAAAATTGTACATTTAAGTAGATTTTTATTGCTTAAATTGGAGGAATAAATAAACCAGATCTAGTCGAAAAATGGCTACTTTGGCAACCCTGATCACATGTACAAACTCGGTCAATAGATGAGCAGCCGTGACATCACCACAATGATTTGAACGCACATAGGAAATACACACACATCGACAGAGGCATTAACATTGGTTAAAACCAAGAACATTGAAAGCTGAAAAAAGGCATACGTTTACTCAACCCGTAGACAATACTTGAAGTTAACATGACCTTTAGACAGACAACGACCGACCGCTGTGGCCCAGTGGTAGAGTGCTAGGATTGAGGCAACTTTTCCGAGGCTAAACTATTACGGCCAAATCTGGTTAGATACATCATTTCTCGAGAAATCATTGAGGTTGAGTCATCGTCGTGCCTGGTCAGTACGTAGATCGGAGACCATTGGGTTATATCAGGTAGAGTAAACACAACAAAACTTCGATAGCAAATTGGATATGAGTCTTACTGGAGCATCATTCAGCGAGAAATCTCCAGCACGAATTTTGCCAACCGCTTTTGACTTGTTCGATCTTCTTTATAAACTGCACGGATCTTTTTTGTGTTTGATTCACAAAATTCAAGTCAATATTGATGTACACAAACACACACACACACACATACAAATACGAAATACGATATCAGTTCATTTCTATCAATATCAATATATGAATTCCGACCCCAACACATATCGTCACCTTTTTTGTTTAGATGTATGAACTTCTCTAGTACCAATTGCTATCTGACAGCTGACTCATTGCTGACTGATTGACTGCTGACTGGCTGATAGATTGACATACCGAAAAACTCTTGTTTTCTTCTACTCATCCGATACTCACGCATCTATGGTCGGATTTTCAGACTTATTGTAGAGTTAGTGACCATCTTCTTCCGAGACTGCTATTATGTGACTACGCTGAGTTCTCTGCTCAATTTCACTTCGTCATCAATATTTTTCATTTTTATCTTCTTCCGCTGCGCCATTTTGCGCTTTAGATTTCTGTGTCTACCTTTTCTGTTCCAACAGTCCCCCCGTCCCCGCTTCCGCCGTTTTTCTCTCCCTCTATTATTCCCAGATCGCCTTTCTTTCAAGCTCGAGCGTTACAAGTCTTGAAAATGCCCTCCGTGGTTTGAGCCGATCCAGTCGACCAACCGACCAACCAAACCTTCCGGTCACCCCAGTGAGCCTTTCGAAATTCAGCCATCCAGCCTCACCCAAAACCATTTCTATTGTGTCACACGTTTCAATAATGACAATAACAATATAATCATAATTACAGGAAGAGAGACAACAATATCCAAGGCGTGACATAGACTAAAGGTGTGTGAACAAAGAATGGGCAGAAGACGGAGATGAGGAGAAAGAAAATGGCAAGAAAAGAAAGGAAATAGAGAACCACAATATAAAAGAGAATTGTGATTGGTAAGAAAAACGAGTAAGGAAGACGAAAAAATAAAAAGAAGGCGACGCAGTGAAATTGACGAAAGAAACTTAAAAATGAATCCGTAAATATGAAAGCATACATGCTTCTCAGATATTCTAATAAATCCTGATATTCATTAAATTACATTCGTATTGATTCTGCCATGTATTTCTGTGGCGTGTGCATTTTCAAATATGTGTGTATAAAGTATGAATTTTCATACAATGACTGCAAAAGTATCCGATAGATTCCAAAAGGTTTATTTCAACATCCTTCAACAACTTCAAAACTTACAAAATTTGAATCAAAATTTTCTAATTTTATACATAACTTTTCAATGCTTAATTGTGCTTCATTTTTTTTAATTCTTTGGTTAAAATTCAGCCAGTTTTAAAGATGTATAAGGATATTAAAATTAACTTATTGAAATGTATCGGATACTTTTGCACTCACTATATGTAGAGGGCATTGACAATTGGAAGGTGTATTACATAAACTAATAATTTTTCATATCTATATAAATGACTTGAAATAAAGACATCAATTACAGCACATATAAATGCTATATTTATGTAGAAGTAATTTCAAAAAGAGTCATATCCGCAAATTGAGAATCATGCCACGTACATACACATGAAAGAATTGTGCTGGGCCTCACATGGAGAAACCACAAGATAGCACAGTACATTTGGAAGGAGACAGGAGTCAGGGACATTATAGAATCTATTAAAAACCTCAAATGGTAGTTGGCTGGCCATGTTGCAAGAATGGCAAACAACCGATGGACATCCTGACTCACGACATGGATCCCCTGAGATCACACGTGCAACCAAAGCCGGAAGAATGTTAGATGGAGAGACGAGCTAGACAAATTCAGAAAGTACTGGCTCCGCGATGCCCATGATAGAGCAGTATGGTGAATCCTGAGGAAGGTCTATGTCCAACGACGGACGTTAAAAGAATGATGATGATGATGATGATGATGATGATGATGATGATGATGATGATGACAAAGCAAAAAGCATCCTTAAACGGGGACACAAATTCAAAAGCATAAAGATACGTACGTACGCCGCATGAATGAATCATCGTAGTTTGCACGTGTACCAGAACTAATCATGAAAAAAAAAATATCAAGAATTAATTCTTAAAAATAGATCTTCTATCGAAAATTATTTTTAAAAATCACCAGCGCAAGATTTTGACATCGCAAGATCTTGACATCGCAAGATTTTGACATCGATGGTCCAAAATAACCATAAAAACCTACAAGAGTACATTTTTGAAAGAAAAAAAAATAGATGGTGCCATGTAGAGTACTCAAGCAAACTATCACGGTTGTAGCCTCTAAGAATGTGACAAGGAGCCCCAGGACATACAGAGAGAGAGAGAGAGAGAGAGAGGAATTCGTTGCTCACTTGACTGTTTGGTTGGGTGGGCAATTCATAGGGATACGGTGATTCTATACAATCATTGTGTATTATACAGTCGATTTTCTCGCCTATATGTTTATTTATTTGCTATGTTTCGGATGTATACCCTCCAGCCTTTGTCCTTGTCCTTGGTTCTGGAATCACACATGCTTGTATTGGAATAGACACGTCACATCTGTTTTTAAAAATATAGATTCCTAAACATTGCAGGGATGTTTTGGTGCCAAAGTCCGAGTTGCACTTGACTTCTTCTGAAATGACCATCTCGATAAGGGGTTGCCAAATGCTAGTCCGATTTTAATCCTACCAAATCATGTACAATGATTAAAATATCCCGTGTAACAAAATTTAGACAAAAATAAAGATATAATATCCTCGATAAATTTATCGAATGTATACATGCAATTTGTTTTTGAGATATAAAAGACACATTTATTTATCAGCATGAGGGAACTCCGTGAGACAAGTACACACAAATTTGATCAGATCCAGATGCAAGCATTAAGAAGTTATGCAACCTTTATACATTGATATTAAGCCAGAATCCTTGACTCAAGTGTAAGAAACTAAGACCATCAACACCATCATAGTTGTCTTCAAGATAGTTGAGCTGGCTGGCTATTTATATATCATGCGCTCAGACCTCAACAATGGAGATAGAGGGCTGAAAGTTTAACCATCTACTTATTATATTTAGAAGGGACGATTTTGTTTTTTCAAAATGCTCTCGAAATGGCTTTTTTTATCGGAGAGTTCAATTTACATTGTAATTTTCTGCTAATTTGGTCCCTTAGTTTTTGTCGACCTGTGTTCATGCTTGTTTTTTTGGTAAAATCAGACTTTTCTTTTTTAAAAAATCGCCACCTAACAAAAGGTAAGAGAAGTAATTTATTCATATTTTCAATTTTTTTTAATCACCCCGACACAGCGTGCTGCCAAACATATTTTTCGCATGCCGGTTTCATTTGAAATCAGACCTGTTTTTTTCTTCTGTTCTCTGCTTATATTTTCTTTGAGGGTACACATAAGGTCTAGTTAGTGAGACCCACTTCCGGTTTGCCAAGTCCGTCGAAGCGTGTCCTACTTATGATACCTGGAATATCGAGGTACTGACTATCCTATGTGATTTGGTCATAAACCCTTTAGTCTCAGGGAAAGGTCACTCAATTGAAGCCTGTGTGCCAACTGCTGAGCCGAGATTCATTGAGTACCATTTTAAAAGTCCTCAGTAAGACTTTGTGGTCGATTGAACTACGTCTTAACGAACCGAAGGTGGGGTTAGTGCTAACTGTTGATATTTGGATGAAATCACAATCCTGATTTCGAATGCGAGATATCTCGGCACATTTCAAACGGAAACTGACCTGTTGTACCAGACTTTACTAAACAAATATAAAACAGGTCTGGTGACCGACGTTTTTTTCGCAGCATACTGGGTGATCAATCAAAAACTAGGAGAAGAGCTGATCGATGAAGTCACTTCTCTCAATTTTTATTTGGTTGCAGTCACTAAAGAAAGAAGTCTGAATGAAAAATAATATGTGTGAATGCAGTTGGACACTAACCAAGGGATCAATCCACTGAAAACCTACTAAGAGAGTGAATTAAAAAAAACAAATACATTTTTGCAGCCATAATAAGGAGTAAATATTGGAATTGAGCTCTATTGGTGTGACTTCTTCATTTCATAAATACATAGCCAGCCACACCAACCTAAAAATCGAAGAAACCCATGTTAAGAATTCTGATGACAGTTTTGGTTGTCAGTTTCTAAAATCAAATGGACTTGTGTGAAGAACAGGGGTTATAAATAGATACACTACACCCTCGAATAAGCAACAAGTTTATCCAACCCAGACGATTAACATTTTGATTTCCATAGTCCGTAGTCCATTCAATCCCACTCTTTAAGCTGAGTATTAACAAAAGATGCATTGAGTAACTTCTAAAAGTCTTTGATATGATTCGGCCATGGTCTGAACCCATAACCTACCGAACTGGATGCAAGCTCTCTAACGCTGGGCCATGGTGGTCGGTTAAATTTTGATTTAACGTTCCCTAAACACACAAAAATGTTGTTAAAATTCAAACACTTACCACTCGTCAAAAATCTCAAAATCACGAGCCAAATCTTTCTCCGATTTTAGATAGAATCTTCCCACGTATAGACATGAATGTATATATGAAAGTATCAACACATAACTGGCGACAATTATTTATAACACTTTGTATCAAAGAGTACATTTCATGTAGACTGGCACCGTGCAAAAGCCCAAACTTACAAAACGTTATACAAGCATCGTAACGAGTTTACTTACTCAAGTAGACAATAAATGATCATATTAAAAAGTAACGACAGTAACTCGTTCTTTAAGAAACACACGCAGTTTTTCTCTTTGTTTAATATATCATTTGACTAAAAAATATCGTACATACACGCAACCTGGACAGGGACTTATATGTATATCAAATGCACATCAACATTTGGCTTCTGCACTGGTGTATGCACATATTTTGATACAAATCCAATAACAGAAACCAATACACACATAATTGTAATTCTCTCTGAATCAAACCTCTCTTTCTTTCTCGATCTATCGTCCCGTTTTCCCTCTCTCTTTTCTTTTAGAAAGATTTACACAAAAAATCTCACTGCATATCCATACAAACATCCCCCCACACGTTCTAAGCACGTTAAACGCACTGAGATACAATTTACTCAACACACATTAGCATAGACAGAGTGTGGATCCCCGTGAACGCATCCCGGAGTCGTCGGCGTTGAATGAGACAGAAAGTGATAAAACGGAAAGTCTCTTTTGTCATTGCTTTGTAGGCACAGGGATAATTTCATGGGGGAGGAGGAGGAGGAGGAAGAAGAGGGCCCCCACTGAAACCGCAAGCTTTCGGCTTAGGACAGGAACTCTGTTATTTGTAATAAACGGTCAGCGTCAATGATTAAATAGCACCTAATTGAGCCGGAAGTGGAAATTGAATTCTGGGTATTATTCGCCCTTTTCAATGGTTTGTACGAAATCTCGTCTCAGAAAACGAAAACGAGGGGAGAGAGGCGGATGACATAAAAAGGAAGGGAGAAAAAGAAAGAGGACATAAAAGAGAGAAGGAAAGAGAATGAGAAAAGGGAAAAGAAAAAGAGAGAAAGAGGAGGAGAAATAGTTTGTGAAATAAAAATATGAGGGAAAAAGAACAGTGTGGGAGAAATAGAAAGAGGTTGTGAAAGAGAAAGAGGAGGAGAAAGAAAGGGAGGAGAGAGAAAAAGGGTCAAGGAAGAGAAGAAGAGAAAATGAGGAAGGAAGAAGAGAGAGATACAGAGGCAGAGAAAGTTGGCCGTTCATACTATCTCATAGAAACGATAACGTTGTATCTGAGAAAAAAGAGAAAACCAACAATTTCTCTACGGGAGTGTAGATTTCAAACTAGGTTCTTAATATACATATGCACATTTTGCACACATTTAAATTTGCTGCCATTGGCAATTTAATGCGTATATATATATATATATATATATATATATATATATATATATATATATATATATATATATATATATATAAACAAGTAGGCATAATCCAGATGTTATTATACAGAGAGTTAAAAGAATCACTTGACATGTTCATTGATATCCTGTAATATAACATATATACAAGTATTGCAGAAAAACAATCATTTGGCCCGGTACGAAATTCAATTTGTCTTGACAGTGAAGTTAGGGTAAAGTGATTTATTGCTTCAAAATATGGCCGAAATGCAGTGACGTAGCTAGAAATTTGGAGGCCGAGGAGGGAGGCTTGACTTCTGTGGGGATCTCCTCTTTCATCTAGTGAGATTCGAGGAAAAAGGAAAATTACAATTAGTCGACATGTACTATCACTTGAATTTCGACCGATTCATTCTATAACCCTCTCCAGGTGAAGCACTTACGGATATTAGATTTTTCACTTGGAGAAGGCCGTAGAATGATTGAGCTGAAACATTTCTACAGCAAATATTGGAAGAGGCGATTAAATTGTCAGAACAAAAGTTGGTATATATCCTTGTTATTGCATAATGTTAGTAGAAATGCAGTGGATGAACTATAATTAAAAGTTTGGGGCTGGAGGGTATTTTCAAACAGGCTCTACTTCTCCCAGTTATGCCTCTGTTTGAATGTTTATCTGAGAATCTTTTGTCTGTAACTATTGTTAAACGCCTAAGACTAAAAACTTACGCAAGTCTCCCAGTTTTCAACGGTTTTGTCACCTTTTTTCTCTTAGTAATGTAAGGTCAACGTTACACTGTAATAATTCTTTCGTCTTGAGATTGTCTTTCGATTGTGAGGCGAAATTTAGTTAATTTTTCGATAAAAATGATTCTGAGATAAAGATGGATAGTTGTTTTAAATTGATGTCACAATACTTTTTCCGTTTTTGTGCCGGTGCTTGAAAAAATCCACGGTTGTCAATAGGTTATTAATACGGTTTAATCTTGTTTCCAAAAGTGTAATAAATATGATGCTTACCAACCAAGCTTCATTTTAGCCTTTTGGCTGCCTCTACGATTTCATCACGTCATAGAATTGCAATGAATCCACTGACTTGGAACAGATTTGAGTTTCAATTCACGTGATGAGAAGTAGCTGAAAATTTACATGGACGTAAAAACTAATCAAAATTAATAAGAAGAAAATTAAAAGTTTTTTTCAACTTTCCTGATAAATTCTTATTATTGAGTTCCCCTTGTCTTAGATTTTGGTTTCCGTCGAATCATTTCACCTGAGTAGTAAATTGTCATCAAACTGCTCACCAGGTTTATATTCATCGAGGGATGAAATCAACTTCAATGTTGGCCAAATCTTTTTGTCCTGTGGTCTGTCTTACAAATCTAAAATTCAGTCTAGTCAACTGGAATTGGAGGTGTTGATACGAAGATAAACTTGCATTAAACCCTGGTTCCAGATCGGATATTACCTTCAATAATTTGATCATTAAAAACGGTCTCCGATTTTTAGGAAAAATTTCCTGAATTTCAGTTGTGTTTTTCTTGCTCTCTACCCCCCCCCTCTCTCTCTTTTAAAAATCAATTGCTCAGCTTACCGCCTCCTCATTAAAATGTGTCTAAGAATGTTATGGTTCTTTTCTGATTTAAAAACTTCATCTTGGCTTGTCACCAATTAACGTGGCTTAGTGGTGGAGTGTTTGTCCCCGACTCAACTACTGGGTGATACCAAAAACATTCAAAAAGATTCTCAGTGCCTCTGTCCCAAAGGCCAGGATTGAGTGACTTCCCTGCAAGGCTAAGGAATTGCAGCCTAATCACGTTGGATACACCGGTTCTCGTAAGTTCACCCATATTAAGAGCATGGGCAATACGTCGATGGGTGACAATTAGGGAATGACAGGTACCATTTATAA
Source organism: Thysanoteuthis rhombus (assembly GCA_963457665.1). Classification (NCBI taxonomy): domain Eukaryota; kingdom Metazoa; phylum Mollusca; class Cephalopoda; order Oegopsida; family Thysanoteuthidae; genus Thysanoteuthis; species Thysanoteuthis major. The sequence goes on from OY735223.1 coordinate 8,554,146, forward strand.
AACAAAGTTTCCTTGAGCCTGGTAAGCCGGAATTGGGTAGCAAAAGAAGGCAAAAGGATTCTCTCCATTTTGTGTTCCCTTTACGATATTCCACTTCAAATGTCCATCTTGTGACTCCAACATTTAAACAAACTTCATTTTTTAAAATTCTTTATATTCTTTTAGTCTCTTTTTTTCATGTACTCCTTTTACATCCCTCCGCACAGAGGGGGCACTGGGGTAGGAAGAGCTCGTGAAAACTCCCCTGGGACCAACAACGGAGTGGGGGCATCTTTGTAAATTGTAGTTCACCTACTGCATTTCTATTGACATCTCTCACTAAGCCTCAACCCTAGTTCCCCGAAATCTCTTGCTATGTGTTTGCCATGCAAGATATCTTAAATATCTTCTACAAAGCCTTTTTATTTCTTTTCTTTTCCTTTTCTTTCTCTTTTTCTTCGTTTGCTCTGCCTCTTTTCTTCTTTCTTTTCATTTTTTAACCTTCCCCCTTTTTCTCTCATTCCTTCAATATTTTTCATAGCAATACTTCAATTCGACCAGTAGTGATGCCAGGTCCGACTGCACCCCCTGAAAATTTTGTGAAGATTAGTTTTTAGATTTTTTTCATGGTTCCTCAGATATAATGCCTTCCAGAGCCCCCCTCTAGTTGCGCAGTCTGCAGGTCCGTCTCTGATCATATTTGCTTTTGGAGGGTAATTTGATATCTCAAAAGTCCTCACACGATCGTACGGACATTTTTGTAAGGAAACAAGGCTTTTTGCAAGAAGTTTATATTCCTCTTGCAGTCGTAGTCGTAAGAGACAGATACTGATTTTGGCGCTGCTTGGCTTGTCAAGAGATTCCCTTTAACATTTAGTGAGATTTGATTAAAGGAATTATTATTTATGTAATTCATGTATATCTAAATATTTCATTGTTATTTTATAATGTCAGCAGAAATACAGTAGACGGACGCCTATTCATTGAGCTTTCGGGGTCCCCACCTAGCCCCAGCTACGCCTTTGGCATTTTGTGGATGTATATGATCCTGTATTGAAAGTGTTTGCACATGTCTCTCTTCCATTACAATCAATCCAATAGCACACTTTCTAACAGAAGTATGGCAAGTAGTGTCTCTACGCAGGCTACGGCTTCAATCGTCCCTGCTTCGGGTCCACAAATCAGCTTACTTCTTATTGGGAATTAGTCTTAGAAGCAACAAGTACCCGTAGTTGCGTCACTCACATCAATCTTTGCTATTTTACCAATAGCTCTCCCTTCGCTATTCTATCAATAGCTCTGAAAGTGAATGCAAAATGTCCCAGCCAGAGTTCGAACTCTGCTTGCTGAGTCCGTGCCATTACCCTCTCGTCCATCATGCACCCATCATAGAAGTGTGCTCTACAATATATCCATATATGTGCGCCTATTTCCCGCATTTCACCAACGAGCACAAATACATGACAATTTTTGAAGCCTGTCTCGCCTTCCTGATTGGACTGTTATCATTCATTTCTGTCAACTCCCACCTTCTCAGCTTTCAATCCATCCCCTGCATCTAGTTTTTCCCGTCGTTCGTCTATTCTTTTCTACAAGGGCTTTCAAATTATCATTATCTTTGTGACAGAATTGTTTTTGTCTCATACATGTCTGTTTGCTTCAGGTTTTCGGATTAGGAAAGTTCAATTTGAATTTGTTTGCTTTCAACAATCCTTCTTCGTCGATTGCTTTGAAAACGTCGTTAAGTTCTGTTTTTTTCTGGATGAGTTGTCGAAGAAAGGCTTCACCTTCGGTTTTCTCCCAAATGGGATGCGGGCTGATTCTTCTTCTCTGTCTACGGACAAAAAAGGGAGCCCAGTGTCGTTCTTTGTCTTTGCTTATAACAACCAATGATCAATGTTGTCCAGTGGTAGAGTGCTTGCCTCCAGTCCGATAGGCCGTAGTTCCCCCGCCGTCATATAAAAGACTTTAAAAATGGCACTCAATGCCTCTCCACTAAGCACTCAGCACAAGGACTACGATTGAGGAATCGTCCCCAAGGCTAAATGATTACAGCAAAATTACGTTGGATACGCCAGTTCCTATGAGATCACCGGAGTTTAGCAACGTTGAACTTGGTTATTTTCTAGATGAGTGGCTCATTAAGGAATATCAGGTGCCGTAAAGAAAATTAAGTTAAACAAGCTTGGAAAGCTGCAACTGGGCCAATAACCTTGCAACACCCTCAAGAATGATATAAACGGAGAACAATGATTAATACGGACACACAACAACCAGACACTATCACAAACAAATGCCATTCTATTTATTGTCAACATTCGAAGATAAATAGATGGTGTTTGTGCGTTTAAATCGGCTCTGTTTATATATATATTCACAAATATATATACATATATATATATATATATATATATATATATATATATATATATATATATATATATATATATATATAATGAATCAAGTCTTCTGTTGAGATGTCTTAGATATCGAAATACCGAATAAGGAACCTTTTCCAAAGTTTTGTTTTTGTTTTTTCATTATATTCGCTCTGACAGTATCTATATTCGAAACTTTACTTTTACCATATCAGTCACCGAGCACTCCTACAAATGAGTTTTATAAAATTATCACTACCCCCAAACTCTAAAATTGTTTATCCCTAGAGACACACATCTCTCAGATACAACGGTTACTTATTCAAGAAATCTCATTAATTTCGCATTCGTTAATATAAAGTCTTGTTGTCAGTAGTTAATTTTTTCCCGTGAATTTCACATCATATCAACGTGAATGAACAGAATAGAGTAAACGATGCCCTGATCAGCGTGGTACAGTGCTTGTCCCTAACCCCCAGTTCAGTTGGCTGTGGTATAATCCACGCTTGATGGATACCAAATAATTTTGAAATAATCCTCAATTCCTCTGTGCTAAGCACTCTGCACGAGAAGTGGGATTTCAACCCACAAGCATTACCTAGGTAGTCCAAATCTATACTAACCCCCAAGACACCGGTCGAAATAACACCCTTAACCTATTCTTTCTCTTCTCTGATCACTGGTAAGTTTTGTTAGTTTCAGAACTACGGATATGGATGTGTTTCTATGTATATAAAATGGTTCCATTGTCAACTGTATATTAATGGTGTTATTTCGACTTTTGTCTACCACCAGATCTAGGTTACATAGTTATCCCCATGGTGATCGGGTGTGGTTTCAAATCACATTCTTTATTTTCTGATCGTCACCGTTATTTCGCTCAATACCGTAAATGATTCGGTTGGAGTGAAATTTACTTCCTATTTCCTAATTTCCTTATTACCATTGTTGGACACTAATATCCCTTACATATCATAGATGGACATTGCATTTGTGTGCATTCTAATCATCGCAGATGAAAGTTATTTCTTAAATTATTACTAAAAAGTTCAAAATAATCTTATTTAATTTCAACTTATATCTAATTCTAACTTTTCATCTTTGCTTTTATTGATTCTCACTGAATTCCCTTTGCCAGCTCACGGCTAAATATTTGTGCAGAAAGAATTTTGATGTTCAGAAATTCACAAATAAAACAAATTAGAACTCATTGGTAATTTCATAATTTCTTTCGAAGTTTCCTTTGTATTTCTGTAATTAGATAGAATGTTGCTCGTGCAATATATAACTACATTTTAAACTGAGTAGAAATACTCAGTGGTTTTATTATTTCCTGCTTTCAAGGAGCAGATATTGACAACCGTGACCCAGTGGTAGAGTGCCTATGTTCGGTTGACAGTCGTTCACCGAAGTTGAGCAACGTCAAGCCTGGTCACTACTTATATAGGTGATCATTGTGGGATATCAAGTGAATAGAAAGAAGCTTCGACAGATAGAAGTGGGTTTTATTAACTGTTACCTGTGTGTACCAAATCCCATGACACTTATTGGAATAAAATTCCATGAGTTATCAAATACCCCAATTTTTCGCTCGATTAAACCATCTCTTCTTTGAAATTCTCATGTGTTGCAAAGATATCCTAGACGTTCAAAATGAGACTATTTTTGTGATTTTGATTTTCTTCTCCTTATAAATTTTCCTAAATATAGCGATCGTTTTCTCTAAATTCCTGTCATCTTCTTTCCATGTTAGGACCAAGATTTACATAAGAATTATTGGAGGCTTCGACGAGTTAGAATTTTTCTCTGAGATTTTCCATCGGAATTTCTTTAGCATTATTTCAGTTGTTTCATCCTCTTTGGCGGTTTTTCTCCTTTGTTCATCAAGTGGGGATCATTTTTGCTTAATTTGCTTCTACGTGCGAATCAAGCTATTCTAGACTATTTCCTCTATCCACGGCGAAACATGTATTACTTCCGATAGCAGTTATCTCTTGAATCACCGAAAAAATCAAGAAAGATCTTGCAATAACTGAACTCGAGTTTTTTCAGAAATTCCCCAAAATATCTCGCCGTAAATGAACTACTATGCGTTTTACAGTAATCACCAGGAAGATCTCCAGAAATTACTTGAAAGATCTGGCTTTAACTGAACTGGAATTGTTTTGAAATTCCCAGAAAGATCTCACGTACATATTTGTGTTCTGTTTTTCAGATATTATTAGAAACCGTCAACCAAAACTTCCACCGTCAACGTAGGTTTTTTTCAGTTTTCAAGTTGTTCTGTCCATCTGGCTATGTATGTATCACTCCAACAGACCACATCAATGGAGCTAGAGGACCGAGAATTTTGATATCTACTTCTTATCATCTCCAGGGAAAACGTTTGTTTTTTTCGACTCCCCCCCAATATGTTCTAAGCGAAGGGTTGTATTTTCAATGTAAGTATGCTAAATTGATTCCTTAGTTTGTGTGCAGCCACATTTACGCTTTTTTTTAATCCAGATTTTTCCAGTGATTATAGCGCAACAGAAAGCGAGAGAATTAATTTCATCATTGATCAACCTTTTTTGCATTTTTAATTGATCACCCCAACATAGCATTCAGTCAAAAGACATAGGTCATGTGACGGTTTCTATCGAGTTACGAACCAGACCTAACTTCGGATCTAAATTCTGATTCTTTTTCCACAGCGCCCATTAAAATATTTGTGCCTACAATTGTAGCTACAAATGATGTCCTATTTATTCCTCTACTATAATCGAGAAAGTTATGCTTTTCTTAATATGAGAGTTTAATGACAATATCAGAAGTTTATGTTCGTACGAATTAATTCCTTTCACTTAATCTGACGTATTGTAGGTTAGAGAGACGTCTCGTGAGATCATCAAAGTTGAGCAATATCAAGCTTGGTCTGTACCTAGATGGATGATCACAGGGGTATATCAGGTGCCATAAGCAGAACGAAGCTTCCACAGGCCAGGCTAGTCGGAAGTAGGTCTTACTAACAACTGTCTGTGAGTACCTAAATCCTGCCACACCCTCAATAAGCAGAAAACGGTGATAAACATATGAAAAGATATTAAGTTCGAAGTTTGCTTCGTGACATAATACCATTGGCTCCAGTATTCAAGTGTGTCATCAACTGCTCGGCCACCAAGCGCCCCATGACTCAACGTTCGTGTTGAGTCTAGGCAACTATATTCGTATTCACGTAAAGCGCACCAAGAACAGGTCTGGTTACTCACTCAATAGAAACCGTGACGAGACCAACGTCTTTTGGCAATATGCAGCGTTGGGGGTGATCAACTGGAACATTGAAAAAAAGGGATGATCAATGGATAAGTTACTTCTCTCGCCTTTCGTTGGCCAGTGATCACTAAAACAAAATCTTAATTTTTCAAAAAACAGGCGTTACACAAACCACGAGGTCAATTCAGCATAGACTTTTATTGCAGATTGTACCCAGTCTAAAAATCTATTAATTTAAAAAAAAAGTTTCTTCTAGATATAATAAGAAATGAATGTTGAAACTTTTAGGCCTCTAGCTACATTGATGCAGCCTGTATGCATGATATGTACACAGCCAGCCAGCCAGCTGGACCAGCTTAAAAACTAAAGAAACCTATTTTGACAGTTTTGGTTGACAATTTCTAATTTGTGTGCTCGATACCCGTTGTTTAATCGGCACTCTGAAAGTTTGTGCGTGGTTGAATGTGAACTAGCGTTAAGAATAGTTTGGTTTGCTACGTGCGAATAAACACTTTCCACCCAACTGGATGGACAGTTATAGCGTCCGAGGCTGTTTACATAAAACATTCGAACATTGCGAATGAAGGAAAAAGGAATATAAAATGAAGGGAAGAGAGCATTTTTTTCAAACCACATAACTGTGTTTTGGCCCCGAGCTATCAATAAAACAATATTTAATCATTGCACACTTTAGCTGTCTAAACATATCGATCTTCGATGCAAGGAAAATGCCTACACGACCAAAACAGGCGTTAAGATGCTTCTGCTGATGCTAAAATGGCTGACGGTTATAGCTTGCTGTCACGTGATACACTTTTTAGATTAACTGCCATCTTGCTGGATTCTCCACACTTCTGCTTTTATTGTAGTTATTTCTATTTTTATTTTAATTTATCTCTTTTCTCCTTATTTTATTTTTACTTTTTATTTGGCGTCTTTATATTCGTTCTGTTGAGTTTTGTCTACAGGCGATCTATTATTTCGTGATTCTGAGAAATTATTTTAGTCGTATTTAATTTTTTTGTTCTTCATTTTTTGTCGGTTTACGTTTTTCTCACTCCCCCTTTATCTCTCCCTCCCTCTCTCTCTCTTTTACCTTATCTCTCTTCCTATCATTTTCTTTCTCCAAATCTCTATTGTGCGTGTATATATATATATATATATATATACATATATATATATATATATATATATATATATATATATATATATATATATATATATATATATATATGTGTGTGTGTGTGTGTGTGTGTGTGTGTGTGTGTGTGTGTGTATACATATATATGTATGTGAGTGTGTGCGTGTGTGTGTGTGTGTGTGCGCGCATGCGTGTGCATGTATGCTGGTCCCTCTTCTCTGTCTTGATTTTCTCTTTGTCCGCTTCAGATTTTGCTCATTTTGTTGATATTTCATTTGAGTATTTTTGCCTTCCACATTGTAAAGATTTCATTTACAGCTAGACCCTAAAGAATGCAAAATATGGAAGAAAACAGCCAAGTAAAAATATAAAATGATTGCAGCCGCATACAATCATTTATCGCTTATTTCTGTTCGCAATTCTCCTACCGAGAAACGTTGCTAGCCTTATTTGTTACCACGCGTTCGGTTGTCAAGTAGACAATGTAGAGTGAACAGTAATGTATTGCGTTCGAATATTACATTTCCAAACTTTTACACATTTTAATCTTTTACTTTAACATATAAATGAACTTATACGCTCCAAGGTTCATGCTACTTTCCACGTTATGAATAAGAGGTAATAATAATCCTTGGTCTTACGGATGTAAAATAGACAGCGTCTCCAAATAATCAAACAAAGCTCCTAAAAGTATAACTATTGAACGTGTTGATAAGATAGCAAGTCATTGCTGAAGTTTAAAGCAATGAATTTGTTCTTTACCAGACATCTGTGTTGAAAGTCTTTGGATGTACCTCAAAAATAAATTAAGATGACATTGTAGCACATCCATCAGTAAGAGAAATTTTGTCTGATAAAAGGAAAAATACAATGAAACACTATTGAGAACAAAGGCTTAATGATAATACTTCTAAGGAGGATACCAATCTCTACACTATCATTTTATTGACTAATGGTTTTTTGTCTTTACAAGAAGACCAGTGGAAATCCTTTTTGAAGACTAAAATATGATGGAAGAAGTCAGTTTCTGTTTATCAGTTTTGTAATTCCCCGTTTCCAGGTCATTCCTTTTTATTGCCACTTAGTATTTATAACATCGACAGATGTTGATAGGCCAAATAAACTATTCGCTATCTTATCCTCCTGAGTTCATCTACTCTCCTGTTGTATTATTTGTCATAGTTTTATACAATATATAGATCTCTGGCTGATTTCTCTGGATAGTTCTCCTCATCTTGGCTCATCTTTTGTACAGGGTTTTGGTGGTTGTAACAAACCCTCCTGATTTACGACTCCCATCTGAAGAAGGCTGTAGGGTACAACGGTTGGAGACAACAGTCCGAAAGAAACTCTTTACATCATCTATAAGCCCCCCCCCCATTCTGTCAGGCGATCGCCCTCTTCTTTTCATCTCCCTTTTCTTCCAAACTTTTTCTCCCAACTCTTACGTTACTCGCTTTTTCAAACTTTCTGTCTTTTCCATTTTTTCTTTCTCTTGTTGCCGCTCTCCCTGTTACCCAGAGGCCTAGCTGAAGGTGGGGGAGGAGGAGGAGGAAGCTTTTTGAAGACACCCTCAGGCCCCTAATGGAAGGCGACCCAAAATGCTTTTTACCTAATGTATATCTACTGATATTTTACAATAACAAGGATAGATTTGTATATACAATGATTTCATAAATAATAATTCAATGTTTTGGGTTCTTTTTCAATTATCAAGTTACAGTGAATGTCTATTTCTTTGCATTTTTTTTTACTTAATTTCACTGAATGCTGGACCTGGGGTCCTCGATTCTCTGGCCATCTTTAGCGTCGTCACTGTCTTTAGTTCAGTTGGACTGCTTTGTTTTTCCTCTCCACTAGTCTCATGGCGTTTTCTCTCTTTTTTCCTTTCCATGAAATTCTTCCAAATGTTCAATTATTTTTCGTGTGACGTCTTTCTTTTTCTTCTCTATTCTATGACACATTCATTCACTCCTTGACGCTTCTAAATCTAGTTTCTCTTTCCGTTTATACCTATCCGATATGTTCAGTGAAATGTCCTGCATCAACAACTGCAAAGAACTGTCAATACTTGTCCCTGTGATATCATGTCACGTGATATCGCCTTACGTTTGAGAGAGACAGTGATGCCAACATTAGTTGCCTGTATCAGCAACATCATCATCATTACCCTCTTTACCTCGCTTTCTGTGTCTCTGGTCGCATTGTCTTCGTTTTCAAACGTCGCATCCTGGCGAATGTGGTAGCTGTTCAGCATTCGTTTCCGGTTCTCTGGTGCACTGCGTCTGCGCCATTGTTGAAAGCAGGAAACCATTAGATGTATTCGTATATTTCTATCTAGCAACTTTCTAGGTTTTTCTTTTGGTTGTAAGCCAAAGCGGATTCTTGATAACAGTCACAAAAAGACGTTCAAAAAGAAAAAAGAAGAGAAATATACAAATAGTTTTGAGAAGGGTCTTCGACATTTAAAGAGTTTCTCATGAGATTGAGCTAATTTTGATGATTGAACAACAGCTTATGCCATTATTTTGAAATGTTAAAACATATAATGCATACATACAGTACAGCTTATTCCAAAACTTAAGTTGCATGTGTTGATGTTAACGTTTAACGTTCTTTTTAATACCATCTTTTTAAAAGTTTACGCTACGAGAGAAAGTGACCAGAGAAAGAGACTCTCTTCTCTTTCGGATACTATATATTACAGATGAAGAAGGTCGTGGAATTATTCGGTGGAAACGTCGTGTAAACAACATAAATAGCCAGAAGAAGTTCAATCGTCTGAAAAAATCTTTGAATATCAATAAGTTATTTGTATTTACCGAACGGATCATATTTTGAAACTTTGTTGTCAAAAATATGAAACCAAAGGTGCAAAGATAAAACTACTCATGATTAAGTTGCACATTTTTCAATTCATAGTGAATGACTGTTGCCCCGTTATGAAACAATTACTGATGATATAGGAAAGAGAATTAGATGTGAAACCTGAAAATTGCGTCCACGAATCTATCAGCTTATTTAGCCACGATTATACAGATAGGCAGATTGGCCTCTCCATCCTTGAGGAGGCAACCAGTCTAGAAGGACTACTCTGATTCCAAATCAGTGGGTGGAGCCCCTTTGAGGTGGTCCAAAACTTAATTTGACGTCTTTTCGGCAGCTACTGCGGCCAAGATGATGCCAGACGTATCGCCCCCACTGCTTCCCTAAAGACTATATAAGCAATGTCGAAAAAGGGATTCTGACGACCAGAGGGGATACTCCAGTGTCATTCCATTGTTTATAGAGACAGAACAGAAGCCATTCAAAGCAAAAAAAAATAAATAATTTCCGATGCACTAATAAAATGATTTCAGGTGATGCTTTGAGATAAATTTATTAATACAGTGATATTCGCTTATGAAGATCACAGTTTATAAGGAGCAGCAACACAATACGACTAATTCTGTAAGAAACGATTCAGACATATGTGATCATCGCTAATTCACTTCATTTATTACGACCAAAAGTTGGCCTACACATGAACTTCAGTAAAACGAAAATCATTTGCAACAATCACATTGAGATTAAGAACATAACTGTCAAGATCGAAGATGCAAAACTCGGGGAGGTAGACCACTACATCTACTTGGGACAGCGAATCTCATAAAAAGAAGAGGAGATCAAGCGAAGAATCACTTTAGGATGGCAAGCCTTTTGACAGAGCAAGCTTAACCTTCAAAAACAGGTCGATCCCAATAATCCTAAAAAGAAGAATATACAACCAATGCATCCTCCCGATAGTCACTTACAGAACTGAAACATGGAAACTAGCCAAGAGATAGACTCACAAACTGAGAAACATGCAACGAGCACATGAAAGAATCATGCTCAACTACACATGGAGAGATCACAAGACAGCACAGTATATAAGGAAGAAAATGGGAGTCAGAGACATGATAGAATCTGTTAGAAAACGTAAATGGTAATGAGCAGGTCACGTTGCAAGAATGGCAGACAACCGATGGACATCATGACTCATGCAAAACCGAGGCCGACAGAATATAAGATGGAAAGATGAACTGGACTAATTTAGAAAATACTGGCTCCGCGACGCCCACGATAGAGAAGTGTGGTGAACCCTCGGGAAGGTCTGTGTCCAACGACGGACGTTAAAAGACTGACGATGATGATGATGATGATGATGCCGATGCCGAATGAACATTTTTTGAAATAGAATCACATTGGAATGCTAAGAAATTTTTTTTAATTCTCAAGACAACTATCTTTTGATTATTTTATTTTTTATCTCGTAACTCAAGTTAAGACTTACAGGATGGGAAAATAGCTGTAAAAAAGAAATATAGTTTTTACTTTTTATGCAAGATGTTCCCATTGAATTCAAGAGGTCTAGATGTTTTCTGCACGAAAAATCAAGTTGTTCAGTTTATTGGACTAGCTGATTATTACATCCCAAATCGTTGCGATTTTATCAGCCGGAATTGACTGACCTTCTATTTGTCTTTTGAGATCTGGTTAATTTTGATATTTTTCTGTAAATGATTGCATGTTTGAAGTCA
>OY735223.1:8570457-8582957 GCA_963457665.1 Thysanoteuthis rhombus
AATTTTTTTAAAGTTTTAAATTCTTTTCTAATTGAAGAACCATCAATCAAGACCGTCACGTCAAGTTGGTATGGCTCGCTGACTATGGATGTACGGCCGTGCCAATAATGGTTCAGGGCATTGGCCCCATATTAAAACGTTTTTCATTTTGTTTTTTGAAAATTCATCCCAAATAGGTTTTTTAGTACGGGGTTCAATATGCAATATAAGTTTATGCTAATTTGATCTCTTTGCTTGTTTTCAGCAGCATTTACACTTGTTTTTTGAAAATTCTCATTTTTACTGATCACTGCCGAATAAAAGGCGAGATATGGAACTTATTAACAAACAATTTAACTAGAATGACCTCCTAAATTTATACTATTTCGTGATCACTGTCCAACAAATGGCAAGAGAAGTTATATACATTGATCAACCATTTTTCCAACTTTTTAATTGATTACCCCTAAACGGAATGCTGCAAAAATACATTGGTAACTCGGCGGTTTCCACTAAGTGACTAACCTGACCTGTTTTTAAATCATATTCGAATTCCACATGAAGACAATTAAAATTTAATAATAAAGAAGCATTCATATTGACAGTAATCTTTGTTTTTCGATAAAAAATGGACTCACAAGTTCAACCAGGAGAGGCAGGTCTTAAATGAAACGACAAAATACGTCCTATCCAGAAGTAGCGTTCAGTACATGGAAAGTTGAAACTCTTTGCAGGCACCGGTTTTTGTTAATAAACCCAGATCGGTTTATTGTTCTTTAGTGAAGAGAAAACTTTGTCTCTAATGGGATTTTTCCGCTCAACTGGTTCAGTCTCGAATTCCCACTAAATGCTCAGTTCTTATTGATATTGTATAAGTTTTATTTGTGCTGAACTTAACACCAACACAGATCCTCATCAGCTGCAAACAAGAGGCAAAAAGTGAATCGGTAAATGTAGACTAAAATCGTGAATCTAATATAATATTTCCTCTTTGCTGAAGGAATTGATTTTATTTGCAAATTTGCTGGATCCTAGTTTCAGATGTTGTCAGTTCTGTTCATGGTGAAACAGTGGAAAGAATGAAAGAAGGAAATGAGATGAAGGCTAACAGTGAGGGAAGGTGAGAAGGGAGTAGAAATTGAAAACGGGAAATGAAGAAAAAGAAAGGTCGGTTAAGAGAGAGAGAGAGAGTGAGAGAGAGAGAGAGAGAAGATGAAAGAATGGAAGGAAGAAAGAAGGGAAGGAAGAAAGTAAAAAAGATAAAAAAAAGAAAAAATACTGGTCTGGTTAGTCACTCAATAGAAACCGTCACATGACCAGCAGCTTGTTGTGTTGGGTGTGATAAATTAAAAATTGAAAATAAAAAGAGTCAATGAGTAAGATACTTCTCTCAGCTTTTGTAGGAATATTAAAAATAAAATCAGGAACCAATTTAGCATAAAGTTATTGAATGTATAGAAAACTCTTCACTTCAGGGATTATTTGAAAAATAAAATAACATAAGGAGTAAATGGGCTATTTTCCGTCTTCTACCTCCATTGATGTGACCTGTGTGCATGATACATCCATGCATGAATAGCCTGTCAGCTAGATCCACTTAAAAACTGAAGAAACCTATGATGAATGTTTTGGTTGACAGTTTCTAAAATAAAGAGATGAATGAATGATGAATGAAAAAGGGAAAGGGATGAAAAGAAAAAAGTAAAAAATGGAAGTCGATAGATGTTTTGTTCTTCAGGGGGATGTTTTATTTTCTCACTTAATGGACGATATTATTTTATTCCTTTCAACACTAAATCATTCAACTGGTGACTGTTTTCCGAAAGTCAGCTGACACAAGGAAATACATAATATTACCTCGTCCTTTTTATACGCAATTAATATACATACATACATACATACATACACACATATATATATATATATATATATATATATATATATATATACATACATATATATATATATGTATATATATATATATATATATATATATGACTGCAGAAATCACTCTAGAAAAAGAATCAAATCAACATGTATTGCCAGTTCACCTTTGGCGATCATTGTTTAATCTGAAGATGTTAATAGTCCATAGTCCCGTGACTCAATATTGGGTTTTTAGCTATGGTTTAAGAAGTTCAGTCTTAAATGAGCTCATTTTCAATTCACCGATCAACATTGCCTACCAGTAAAGAGCTTGCCTCCGGTTCGATTAGTTATGGGTTCGATCCATCGCCGTCATACTGAAGACTTTGGAAACGGTACTCAATGACTCTCTACCAAGCCCTTGATCAAACGAAGACACACCTTTGAAAACACGATTGCTCAACATTCAGAATCACTGGTTTATATATATATATATATATATATATATATATATATATATATATATATATATATATATATATATATATATATATATATATATGTATATATATATATATATATATATATATATATAAGAGAAAAAATTCTGTTCGGTAATATATCCGCTTTTAACGACAGCTACAACTATTTGTAAATATATGCTCTATTGAAAGCTTGGTTTCTATTAAAAGTTTAACACTCAGAGATGCAACTGTCAAATTTTGAAAAGCCATACAAAGCAAGCATTTCTGTATGAAATGAAATGGATTATAAATAACACATTTAAATAGATTATTAGAGAAAACAAACAAAAAGTAGTATTTTCTGCCCAAAGTATCAATGTAGTGTTGCGTGTTATGTCAAGTGTTGAGAATCGATGATTTCTCCTTGGTGAGGAATCATCACCAAGAAGAATAAAACTGACTACGGGGGATCTTTTCTTTGAGACCAAACTTGTGGTTATTTATTTGTCATCCAGAGAAATCAGGAAGTTTTGGTATTTAAAAAGTTTCGTATTCAACTGAGTGATAGGGAATCGAATGCTAATTGGCCTCCATTGCACAGTTGTCAGACCTTATTGGATTCAACATTTGCAGCTGCAAAAGATTAGAGATTCACATTGGTTGGAGAAGACTTCAGAATTAACGAAATTTAGCTTTATAAGCAATAATATACATACAACATATGCACAAATTTATCAACTCTTCTAAACACAAAATATATACAATGAACAAGAAAACTTGAAACTCAAGTGAACATTTTGAATGATTTCATTATTATATGGAATGAATTCATTGCCGTTTGTGATTATATGTTTGGTCCTTAAACGAACACTGTCCAATAGTAAAAAGATGAGCAGTAATCTGGTCAGCAGATTTAACGGGAATTTGATCATTGAAAATTGCCGTTGTGACTAAACCAAGACTGTGTCAAATCTACACAGTATGGTAGAGAAATTAGACCTGCCCAATTTCGAACATAAGATTGTTGTACTTCAAAATCTGGGTCTATCACAATGTGCAATAGCTGAGCAAATTGATAAATGATGAGTCAGGAAGTTGTGGATGTTTTCGTGTGATCTAGTTATGGAGCTAAGAATACGATTTGATATGCATGCAGACAAACACGCGTGAGCACACACATATACACACGCATATATATGTGTGTGTGTGTTTGTGTGTATATATATAACTGAACTATTGGATAGAGACTAACTCGGAAGTAATAGTATATGAAGACTTTATTACTTTATTACTTAGTTTGTCAATTAATTAATTGACTAATGAAGTATATTATACTGGTTTCGGGAAGGGTTCCCATCTTCAGTATCATGGGTGTACCTTTAGTGGTTAAAAGCTTAGGTTTTTGTGGAAAACAAATTTAGCATGAATGCAAAAATGAAAATCCATCGAAGGCCATAATGATGTGTCCTTTGAGTATCAGGACATATATATATATATGTATATATATATATATATATATACATATATAAATATATATATATATATATATATATATATATGTGTGTGTGTGT
Source organism: Thysanoteuthis rhombus (assembly GCA_963457665.1). Classification (NCBI taxonomy): domain Eukaryota; kingdom Metazoa; phylum Mollusca; class Cephalopoda; order Oegopsida; family Thysanoteuthidae; genus Thysanoteuthis; species Thysanoteuthis major. The sequence continues at coordinate 8,574,338 of OY735223.1, forward strand.
GTGTGTGTGTGTGTGTGTGTGTGTGTGTGTGTATCAAATTTTCATGTACTTTAATATGTGTATATCAACGTTTATGCATACCTTTTGAAGTGGCAGATCACCTCAATGAATAGATATTTTTAGTCTCATTATCATAAATCTGAGATTTTAAAAATGCACATAAAATATATACTAAAAGAGTGCTTGTTCCAAATTTTGGTGTAAGGAACTACAGTTTCAAAGAACTTCGGTCGCTCCTTTTCAGTGTTGCCAATTTAGATAGTGTAAGTGTGAATTCAAAGAAATTCTGGAGCGTTAAAGGGGATAATTCATTGAAACTATGAAAAACATTTGTCATCTTTCAATTTTATTCATTTTCATTAAACTTCTCGGAGAGTGCTGACAAAAGAATTCAAATACGATGCTGCACTGGCTGGTGTGCTGACCTACATAGATGAGTTTGTAAACAGATAAATAAATGTAATTTTATGCAAATTGTTAGATGCTGAATAATTCAAATATTTTGGTTTAACTGAGATTTCTGGTCGGGAGTAATCGTTATTTAGAAACAGTTTCCATTTTCTTAAACGTTTCTGAGATAAAAAGGGCTTTAGCCTCCCTGTTACAAAATTAGATGATTAATCCCTCTCTTTTTCTTTTCTTCCCCCCCCCTCTCTCTCTCTCTCTCTCTATATATATATATATATATATGTGTGTGTGTGTGTGTGTGTGTGTGTATATATATGTGTGTGTGTGCGTGTGTATGTCTATTTTTACGCTTGAAAAAGCAGATATGGCTCATTGCTCAACAGTTTTATGGTAGAAAGAACAAAAAAGTTGTTCTGTTAATTTTCATTTGGTTTTCTTTCAACGTTCCTATAAAGAAGTTCATCAGATAGATTGAAACAATCCTTCGGAAATTTCGAGAATTCACTTTAGAAATATTTTCAAAATCTGCCTAAACTTGTTGATTATGAACATAATAGACCTCCATTAATCTGGAAACCTTTTCCTTCAATAATTCGGAATTGATTTCAAATTTCTTTCGTTAATTGATGCACCTGCTGCGCATTGTCGTGGTTGCAATAGATCTGTTCACCTGTGAACACGTTCTCGCAAACATACCGTCAAGCGAGTTTTGCTTGCTTCCTTTAATCTTATTTGCTCTTATTTAACCCCAATAGTAATTCCAGTTGGTAAAGACAACACATTATTGATTAAGAATAAGGTTTATCTGTATCTATACACCATTAAAATGTGCCAATAGATCATAAGAATTTCAGTGGCTTACGAACTAATGTTTTCGTTTCTTCATCATTTAATATGTACTGATTACATAATATTTAAAGATATGATGAAGTGCTTAGCTATTGTTCAGTGATAAACTTTTTTGTGATTTGGCATTTTCACTGAACCGGCACTCCTTGGATCCCATTGGTACCGGATTAGTGAACATCTACTTTATTGATTGAATACTACCCAAAATTGTTGAAATTGGCATTGTCCTTAATAGAAACTTCCATAATGATTCTTTCAACTTATTACCCTGTACGAATTTCCATTCAAATATTTTCCCATCTATTGCATCAAGATTCTGAATAATGCTCGTATATCTTGGCAGACAAGGAATACAACAAAAACAATCCAGTCATGCCCAATCAAGCGCGTCCTGATCAAAATTACACATCGATACTGAATCTAATATTTCTTCCAACACGATCATCCTTCCCACAATAGAGTCAAAGACAGTGATTGATGAGGAGGAGACAATATCAGACAACGAAGGAAACTTGAGTGACGAACCAACGTTGCAACTGAACAGCACCCGCAAATAAACAATACACAACAAACAAGTAAACAAGCTGCTTGATTCTCTTGTAATCTTGAGCCGCCATCCTCTTTGATCCGCTTCTATGGAAATAGATAAGGAAACAAATAGAGAAAGAATCTTACGTCAAGATTGCATGACGAGAAAACTGAGCCACTTCATCGGTGGTGGGTGGTATCAGCATTAAAATGACGACAGTCACGGAACATTTGAGACGATGTAACGTTGTAAAAGGAAACAGTGTCAACAACACCGTATGCTGAATATCAGCGAACAAACAAACATTGGTCGGAATCCAGGAAAAAAACGGATATATTTGGAAATTTTATTAGAAATCTTTTTTAACAATTTTTTCTCTTATTTTATCTTCGGTGAATTTCTATTTAGAGTCTTTGGTTTGTTAAGGGCTGGATCAGTTGCTTCTGTCAGTTTGATGAAGTCTTTGCTTCTTAACTAACGCTGCAGAAACTGACAGACTGCGAAAAATGTCAAGTTTTTTTTTTAACCTGATCAAGTAAGAGATGGAAGAATTAATCTGCTTCGCCATAACAAACAATTATCCAAATGTCAACTGAGGAAGGCAGGATTTAATTTTCACTGTTTGCCTCATTCTATCAGTTCTCGAAAATTAAGATTTTATTTATGAAAATGTCAGTGTAAAACTGAAAGATGGTGACAAGTTGGATAAGTATCGGAAATATTGGAGGGAGCTGAATGAATAGTGGAACGTAAGGGCGATGGTAGTGCCAGTAGTCGTCGGAGCCCTTGAAAGCATCCCAAATAAACAAGAAAAAAGGCCCAAAAAACTTGGAATCCGGAGAAGAACTGAGACTATCCAGAAGACAGCACTCCTGCAGTCAGTATGAAAAAAGTTATTTCGTTATCAACTTCTTCCTGAGCCACTCCTTCACGAAATTCTATCGGAATTCATCAATTACTTTTGGGCATATTTTATCAACATACATACAGAAATACATAAATATTTTTTAAATGGAAAAATATCAATCAATCAGTACTAAAAATTCACAGATCCACCCCCAAATTATATCACTTCTTTTGCATGACCTAACCTTCCATTGACTTTATCGTGTAGATTAAGTTTAATTGAGATCTTTTGGAGATATTTGTGGATAAACGAATAAATAAACGGAGGAAAGAATGCGAAAATATATCTCAATAAAAAACACATATGGATCAGCCCCAAGGTGAAACATAACACCTAACCAAAAATATTACTTGTAACGTATTGAGATGAAACATGGAACTGAACTAAAATAATTGACAGTATCGTATAGAGGTGAAAAAAAGAATCATACAAAAAATTGGGGGTCGCGTTATGGGAGTGAAACATGGACCCATACAGAAAAAATGATAGTCACGTATGGAGGTGAAACATGGACCCATACAAAAAGACTGATAGTAACATATGGAGGTGAAACACGGAACCATACAAAAAAATAATAGTAACATATGGAGGCAAAACATCGACCCATACTAAAATAAAATGACCGTAATATATGGAGGTGAAATATGGAACCATGCAACAACAAAAAAATGATAGTAACATATTGAGATGAAACACTGAACCATAAAAAAATAACAGCTGCATATGGAGGTGGAACATGGAACCATACAAAAAAGTATAATAATCCGGTATGGAGGTGATTCATGCAATCGAACCAAATTGAATTAATATCTGACATCAACATCGAGATGGAGGATCAGTAGACTCGATGATCCGTCACTAAGACTTAATTCATCGTTCAAATTACAGTTCACTTAATGAGCTTGACTACTAACCCAGTGATAGTGAGTTCGAACCTAATAGCATGTTCTGATTTTAGACTAAGTGAAACTTTAAACAGTCAAGTATAGTAATTGTACTTTTTTATGTGAATGAGTGGTGTGCATATTGTTCCATTAATTGTTCTGAGAGTTAATTTCGTTTAGAAATTTCTTTTTTTTCCAACCATCGTAGAACTTTTCTGACAATAGAACAAAACACAGACTAGAAAAGCTCACATGATGCCAACAAAAACGGATTCCATCAGCCGTGTATCAGAGTGAGCGTATATGTATTATTTTCTGTCAGTGTCTTTGATTTGTTCTCTATAGAAATAGACCAGATCGAATCGTCACGAAAAAGTTGGATAACTAGATAGCAAACACAAATACAAAGAAAAATCGAAAAACAGTTGTTTGTAGCAAAATGTCATTCAAAATCCGTCAGACATGCATGATGGAAAAATCAATTTGTGTCACGAAATGAAATGAATTTTCAACACCACATAAGCCCTGAAATATGATGCTCACAGAAATAAATTTAGCAGAAAGTGCGTGTAAAAGGAGATTTGTGTCAACAAAAATCTCTAATTTACGCAGCCCGAATACATGACCTCCATTGTAATTCTTCCTTCCTGACAATCCCATGGCAATGCATAGATTTGACAAAAAATCGAGCTGCTTTCATTTTTTATTTTCACGTTTTGTTTTACATGGATTATAATTATATCTTTTACAAAACATTTTGTCATCGAACTCTGCTCCAAACTTGGAGTTGACTTTGTTTTCCTATCGTAAAAAAAAACAACAAGAATCCTCACAAAATTTAGGAAAGTAGAAATCAGCACTCCTCTACTTTGAAATCACAACCAGTGGATTGGCAGTTATATCTCTTGACAATATTCGGCGCGTATTACATAACTTAAAATTTGTATCAAGTGAGGAAAAATAAATGAATTGAAGAAAAAGTTTGAGAAAATGAATGAATTGATAAAAATGAATAAATTGAATAAGAGTGAGAGTGAATGAAAGAATTGATGGAAAAAGTGACAGAGAATGAATGAATTGAAGAAAAGGTTAAAGAGAAAAAATAATGGAATAACAGTAAGAGAGAATGAATAAATCCAAGAAAATTGGGAAAAGATTGAATAAATTGAAGAAAACGTTTGAGAGAATGAATGAAGTAGGGAAATGTAGAGATAATAAATGAATTGGAGGAATGTGAAAGAGATGAATTGATGAAAAGGTGAGTGAAAATAAATAAATTGAAGAAAAAGTCAGGAAGAATAGATGAATTGAATGAAATTGGGATGGGTAGAATAAATTGAGGAAAAAGTGAGAGAAAGTGAACGAATTGAAGAAAAAGGTGGGGCAGAATAAATGAGCTGAAAAAAAGGTGAGACAGTAAAAAGGAATTAAAGGGAAGTGAAAAAGAATAAATGAATAGAAGAAAAGTGAAAAAAGAAGAATGAATTGAAGAAAAGTGAGGGAATGAATAAATTGAAGAAAAGTGGAAAATAATGAATGAATTCATGAAATGTGAGAGAGAACGAGTGAACTGGAGAGGAAGTGAGAGACTATAAATACACTGAAAAAAGGTGAAAGAAGATGAATGAATTGAAGAAAAGTTGGAGAAAATGAATAAATTAAGAAATGGTGAGAGAGAATAACTGAATTGAAGAAGAGTAGAAAAGCAGAAATGGATTGAAGAAAAGGTGGGGGAGAATGAATGAACAAGGGAAAAGGGGAGATAGAATGAATGAATTGGAAAAAGGTGGAAGAGATTGAATGAATTGAAGAAAAAGTGCGAAAATGAATTAATTGAAAAAAGGTGAGGAAAAATGAACGAGGAAAAGGTGATAGAGAATGAATGAATTGAGAACAAGTGAGAAAATAAATTAATTGAAGAAAAGGAGAAAAAATGGATAAATTTAAGAAAAGTAAGAAAATGAAAGAATTGAAGAGAATGTGAAAGCGAATGAATGAATTGAAGAAGAAGTGAGAAAATGAATGAATGAAGGAAAAGGTGAGAGAGAATGAATGAATTGAAGAAAAAGTGAGAGAGTAAATGGATTGAAGACCAGTTGAGAGAGGATGAATGAATCGGAAAGGAGGGTGAGAGAGATTGAATGAATTGAAGAAAAGGTGAATGAGATTAAACTAATTGAAGAAAAGTTGCCGGAGAATAAATGAATTGAAGGAACAGTCGAGATTAAATGAATGAATGGGAGAAAAGGTGAGAGAGGATGAATGAATTGAACAAAAGGTGAGAGAGATTGAATCAATTCAAGAAAAGATCAAAGTGAATAAACAAATTGAAGAAAAGGTGAAAAAGGATGAATAGATTGAAGAATAGGTTAGAGAGAATGAATGAGTTGAAGAAAAGTGCGAGAGAATGAATGAGTTGAAGAAAAAGTAAAAGAGAATGATTGATCTAAAGAAAAAATTAGAGAGAATGAATGAAGAAGGCAGAAGGAATAGGAAGTGTGGATTATCAGTTCGTTCCCTACAAAGGTCTGAAAGCTTTTGGTTCCGATAAGAGAGATTAGAGATTTGAACTAGGAACTACGTTGTGCGTTATTTGGAAATCACCACCATCATGAATCTCCTAGGTCATGTTTGATTTAAATAACTTGGAGCAATTCACAAAAAAATACTTTTTTATACATTGATAGGAAGCAGACGGCTGTCACAGCTCAACCACAGAGCCATATTTTTTCAATTTTCTAAAAGACATTTCCATTCAACAAGCTGACACTTCATCATTTCCACTCGTATGCGTTTAACAGGCTACATGAAAAGAAGGGTAACCTGATTCTCAACAAACACGACACACGACTTTTTCCATGACAACCCGATGGACACAAAGTAAGTTCCCAGTTTAACGTTATGCTTATGTTGTAAATCTAACGACTTGCTAAAAACTTCAAGTATTGGCTAAAAAGCTGCCCCCATTAGACTCATTAGTAACCACAGAAAAAGGCTGATGATGATGATCTTTTTTTTTTTAAACATCTCCAACTCAATTTCGAAATACCTGATTGAATGTGGAATAGATCTACATTGAAAAGAGGAAATATATCCAGGGCTTCAGAGAGATTCCCAGATTGGGAGCAATATGCATCTTCGTGGATCTGGCATAGTATGCTAGAGGAAAAAACATGACATTTGATAGAACCCAATAAGAAAAAAGGCAAATGGCAATTTGCTGGTCATGTTGCAAGAACTCCAGACAATTGCTAGACATCACGACTCACATCGCAGATCCCCAGTGATATGCTAAAATATGGCCGTGGAGGCGCGACGATTTGGACAGATTAAGGAGATATCGGCTGATACAATGTACAATTAAGTAATAATTTGGATTTGAAATAATTTAAATTTAACATAATTGCATCTTCAGAATCCCCTACTGTATAAACGCAGTGTGGGTGTAAATAAGTTAACGTGCACCAGGAGGCGAGACAAAGATTATCAGGCAAAACGTTTAGATAAAATAGCATGATTTGCAATTCTCTAATTAATGAAAGCTGATCAGGGGATAAGAAGAAAGTACAAATGTATCAGTTTCTAGAGAGATGCTCCTTTTTCTGTCTGTATCACATTCTCCTCGGTTTGTATTTCTTTGCAACCACCCTTCTCTTATTCGGGCTTTATCATCACTAAACGGTTTCAGATTTACTCACTTCTAGCTATTCATGTTCAATTACAAGCTTAGATTAAAATCATTTTATATTTTTTCAGTTTACTTTGATTCAATTGTACCGAAGTAGATTCTCATTATATTGGATCAATAGGTTAAGAAGTACAGAAGTGTCGCAGGTTTAGGTACACACGGGCTGTTGTTAGTAAAACCCACTACCGGTTTGCCAGGCCAGTTCTGCTTATCACCAATCTAACCAGGTTCAACTTTGTTCAATTCTGGTGATCTTATAAATTCCATATTTAGATGAGAAGCCTTCCATGAAGTTCTCTCCGCCATAAGTAGTTGTCGAGAGAGAGTCTGCATGTAATGACTGCGAACAAAAAATTATGATTTTAATTTTTGTAGTAAATAAAAGATTTGGAGGGAATTTAAGGTGGACTCAGTTGAAAGAAGAACTAATTTAAATAGAAGTAAGATTGAAGTTCTCTCCACCAAAGATAGATAAGATTAAATGGAATGTGGGAAAAACATTAGAGATATTTAATCATTTTATTCCTTCATTTCATTTGGATAAGATAAACATTTATGTTGAAAGAGAATTCTTCATAGAACCTAATTCCAATGTGTTGGGGCGGAATCAGACTATTTGCTTCAGCCGATTCGGCTTGAGCGTTCTGGCGTCAAGTCGTCATCTACCTTGACGACAGACGGTTTTTCAGTTTAAATTCACTCTCGGATTCTAATTTATTTAAAGTAAATTAAACAGTAAATTGAAGGTTCGAAAATTGCCTACGATTTAATCAAAAACAACTAATTTACCTCTGATTTTTATCAGCATTCATTCGACTTCCTATTTTATTAGAAACAAAACAGATATAATTTTTTTGAAATTTACATTAAATAAAACCTTACGTTTTGACATCCAATTATTATTAGTTAGTGTATTGCAACATATATACCACCACAGCAGTTCCTTTATCAATCTGCACGAAGACTCGGGGCCCTTTCAGCTCCAAAAAGGGTTGAGACAAGCTCAACCGAACTCTTCATAGCCTGCCAAGCGATGATCTTTCAAAACCCATACGGGGAAAATAAAGGAATCAGAATAGACGGTAAACACTCTCATATTTGAAGACGGTATTATCATTTTTGTAGAGTACTTTCATGACACCCCCCCCCAAAAAAAAATGCTTGACGAACTGAATGGAAAAAGCAAAGAAGTTAGTCTTCCCATTGACTTTGGTAAAACAAAGGTCACATCGACAAACATGTCGAAAACAGACACACGACGATCAAAATCGAAAACCCAGAGCTGGAGAAAGTAGACGTCTTCATTTACCTAGGACAATGAATTTCCATGAAATCCTTAAAAGAAGGAGAAATCA